>ML682005.1:46160221-46170293 GCA_007922195.1 Podocnemis expansa
GGTGCCTGCAGCCCCCAGAGGAAGCGAAATAGCAGGTCCACACTGTGGACCTGCTATTTCGCTCCCTTATTTCGAGGACACAGTTTTGTTATTTCGAAACAAGTTATTTCGAAATAACAGGTTCTTTCGAAATAAGTTATTTCGAAATAGCTTCTTTCGAAATAACAAAACTGTGTGTAGACATAGCCAAGAAGTTCTAACTAAGCGAGTTAGTTCAAACTAGAATGCACAGTTAGTTCAAACTAACTAGCTTGAGGTTAGCTCGAAATAATCTGGGGTTAATCTGAACTAACCTCGAACTTCTTAGTTAGTTGGGACTTCTTAGTTCGAACTATGGCTAGCCTAGACACAGCCAAAGAGCTTGGCTTGTTTAGCCTAACCCAAAGAAGGTTCCAGGGAGATATGACTGTTCTCTATAAATCACATAAATCACATCAGAGTGATAAATACCAGGGAGGGAGAGGAATTATTTGAGTTCAGTGCCAATGTGGACGCAAGAACAAATAGATATGAACTATCAGAAAGCTTAGACTTTAAATTAGACACAGCTTTCTAACCATCAGAGGTGTAAAGTTCTGCAATAGCTTTCCAAAGGGAGCTATGGGGGCAAAACCCCTAGCTGGCTTTAAAACTGAGCTTGGCAAATTTATAGAGGCGATGGTGTGATAGAACAGTCCAATTTGGCAATTGACAAAACTTTGACTACTGGTGGTGGATTTGCCAATGGCCTGTGATAGATATTAGATGGGGTGGGTTCTGAGTTATTACAGAGAATTCTTTCTTGGGTATCTGGCTGATGAGTTTTGCCCACATAATCAGGGTTTAACTGATTGTCATCTTTGGAGTTGGGATGGGACTTTCCCCCAGGGCAGATTGGCAAAGGCTCTGGGGGTTTTTAATCTTCTTCTGTAGCATGGGGCATGACTCACTTGCTAATGGATTCTCTGCACCTTAAAGTCTTCAAACTATTAAGACTTTAATAACTCAGTCACAGGTCAGAGGTTTACTACAGGATTGGGTAGGTGAGGTTTTGTGGTCTACATTGTGCAGGAGGTCAGACTGGATGATCATATCGTTCCCTTCTGCTGGTCCCATAAAGCTTATGAGTCTATGAGAAAATTTTATGAATTCTGATAATCTTGTCTAGAAAGAGAAAAAATTACAAGGGTTTCACAGATTCACTTTGAACGGTTGCACTAATCCTTTTTCATGAGATTAGGGGAGCAAGAAGCATTTGCTGTTAAAATACATAGTATCCTCTAAGGTCAGGAATGAACTCTGAAAGGCAGTTTTTGACAGGAACATTTTCAAATAACCTCTATGATCGTATAACATATTCAACAGTTGTTATCAAGTCACATGTCACAAATTCAGGTTTCGTTTTCAATTTGACATAATCCAGAACTATCACCTAGTCTGTATTCTGGAATACAAATTTTAAATGAATACCTGATGCTATTCTCCTCTCATATATGATGGAATGGGAAAAGACAGAAACACATACTTTAGAGAACCCTACCACAAGATGTTTGTTGAACTAGAAAATAAAGTGAGCATGCAAATTTCCACTATCTATTTCAAACCCCAAATACAAAATGAGCAATACTGTGTTTTTCAATCCCATCTTTCTTTCCAGTCACTGTGCAGGACTGATGGTTGAAAAAGTTTACTGTTTCTATGAACATTTACAATGGTCTACTCAAATGTTCATATCCCTTGAAGACTACAGAGGATTTTAAAAGCATGTTGTTCTGATTACCAACTTGGAGTGGGAGCCTTCTCATTTCAGTTAAAACATAACAAGTATCTTATAAAACATTTGGTATCACAAGAAATTCCAGATATCAGCTTTCCAATACAGAGCATTCATTTCTATTCACAGAAGCTCTTGAAGCAGCAGCCAGTAAACCTTAGCAGAATTCAAGTGGGAAATCTAGCAATATTATACTGAAATAAGAATGAAATATGCAGTTTTGAAATTTAACATCTCATGACCTTCTAAGGCTTGTAATAATAATTATACACCATTAGGAATCTGTAACTCATCGCCATCTATCTCAGAAGGTGTGTATGGAATCATTTTTTTGAATGGTTCTTGCTCCTTGGTCCACCAGTACTTTTTAGTGCAAGTTCAGAGCCTGACTAGAGCAGAGCATAAACCTTAATTCAGTGTGATTTTTTTATTCCCTTCATACAGTTTTCCTTCTGATGGCTGTATATGACATATGGGGCACAGTCTCTAATTTTAAATAATTCCTCAAGGCCTGATTAGTAATACTATTAGTCGCAGCTTTGTATATATATTTGTACTTCTTGTAAAAACATGCTGAATCCTTTATGTCTGGGCATTACATTTCTGTTTTCAAAGCACCCATTTATGAACACTGATATAATCTGAAACAAAAACGTCCAGAATCTACAATGCATTATAACTTAAAATTAATGGATCTGAGCAAGAAATGTTTTCTACTAATAATGTAATTTGTTAAAGTGTTTTGATACTGATTGGCTTTCTTTGCTCGAAAATTTACAGCTTTGTACCTTAAAATAAAAAGTACAATAAGTGGTCTGAAAAACTGTCTAGTTTCACAGTAACTTCTTTGTGTATTCTGGTATCTCATGCTGACTTGGTATGGTGGGTTTTTTTAACAGTGCTATTCATTACTGAATCACAACATATATCCCTCAGTTTTCTGTAGCAGTAATATACTAGGTAAGCTACTGTCCCTTCTTCCCTGGTACAGCAAAATTCACCACTGTCAAAAAGTAATCCAAAAATGACACTGACTTTTTATACACTGGTGTTAATACACTATACTAGAATTAGCCTGAGCCTCTGAATAATGGTAGTGAACAAGCTACTTATTAGTTCCTCAAAACACTTTTTTCCCAACCATTAACTCATATTTATCTGAGATGAGCAGGAACCAACTGTTCTACATTCAAACAAAAATGTCAACTATCCCATCAAAGAACCAGGAGGGGAAGCACAACAAACTGGTACTAATGAAGACACAGAACTATCAGCTTACTAGTCATCTCAGCACATCCCTCTCTCCCCATACGCACACCCCCTGAGTTCTAAGGCCCTCATATACAAGTGGAAAAACAGTAGGATGAAAACCAAAATCCTGAGGTCCTCATAAGAGGAGAGTGAAGACCCAGCAGCAACTTAGTTCCAAAGCCACAGCCATGTTTGTCTAGTTCAACAAAACAAACAAGAAGTTGTGTGGCACTTTTAAAGATGAAAAAAATTTATTTATTGCATGATGGGATGCTTGCGTGGGAGAAAATCCCACTTCATTATACACTTTGAAGATGGGAAACTTACAGAAACAAATAAGTTCCCCATCTTCAAAGGCTCTGACAAAGAGGGATTTTCTCCCATGAAAGTTCATGCGATAAATAAATCTGTTAGTCCTTAAAGGTACCACAGGACTCCTTGTTTGTTTATCAGTAACTTATTAATCTTCAAGTAGGATGACAGTGAGTGATGAAGGATTATATGGCAGTGGAGGCCGGACTGGTTCCCTTACGTCTTCATTTCTGGATATTCTAGTGTCTGGGAAATTTTTTAAAGGAATTAAATTTTTTATAAAGAATGCATTATCTTTTGGGATGTTACCAGGACTCCCTTGGAGCACACATGCAATCTGATATCTTTTTAAACAAAGTTGCTTTGTTTTTTAATTCATTTTTATAATGAGTTAGGTAGATGTGTTGATAGGTTTGGGAGTTGTAGTCTTCCTATTGGATCCAAAGTACAAAGAATACAAATGTCCTCAACACCACAAAATATTTTGTTTGATCTACTGTCTAAAACTAAGAACCCTTCTAGGTAAAAATTTTAAAATGAACATTTTTTAAAGTCTCCAGAAAGTAAATGTTTTTATGGATGGTTTTTCAGTGATGTTGAACTAAACTCAAATGTATTCAAAACTGTGACCAGGCAGAGAAATCAGAAACTGGATACCTCATGTTTCTTTAGTGCTAACAGTATGCTAGATGCTTTTTACAAAAGATCTGAAGACAAGAGCCCTACTTCAAAGAGTTGAAAAAGATCATGTAAAAATCTTATGGACATACGTAACTTCGCCTTCTGTGCCCTTAATTCAGGGGAGTATCCATATTTAGGAAAACACTTCAGCATAAATGCTTTCCAAAGAGGGACGGATATAAGCATATGTTTAAATGCATACCTGAATATGAGCTTGTGAGTAGTTGCACTGATTTTTGTGCATATGCACTTTGCAGGATAGGGACCTTGTACACAAATGAAACAAAAGAACTGAGAGGTGATGAACAAAGCAATCCAAATCAATGGCGAAGTTAAATACACACTAAGTTTCACTGATCTTTTTTTAAAAAACACGTATTTGCTATCTTGCAATTGCAATTTTGTTTAGTTAATGCTATGCTGAACGGATAGTGACTGAAAAGCTATGAATTTGTTAAAATGTCATATAAATCTATTCAGATTTGCATTAAATAATCATCTGTGTTTTTCAAAATGGCAAAATAATTAAATAAAACATGAATAAAATATGTCATTTCGGAAAATGAGCAGAATAGAAATAGCTAGGAATAGAAATCATAATTATTTGATTCACATTCACTTTGAAGCCCTAAAAGCTCAGCCCAGGGTGTCACAATGCATTTTAAAATCTGTTTGCAAATTGCAAAATGTTGTACTCACAGCATTTCAAGCACAAACCTTGATTTTACAGAGAATAAAAAGAAAAATTTCATCATAGAGGTAAAAAACAAACATCTTATTGGCCAAATAGTTGCAAAGGTCATGTTTTATTATTTTTATATTATTAAAGTTGTCTCAGAGCTCTGATTTTTCAGTCTGTTTCTCATTTACCACCATGTGAAGAGAAAGAAAACTACTTCATAATTTAATTATTCCAACTGTGTGTGTGGGAAGCCTACTTTAACTGCTATTTTACTCATATTAATTGTTATTTCCATTTTTACGAATTTGGAAGGTACAGTACTTAGATATGCCAGTCATGAGGCCAGCAGAGGCAGACAGATGTGTGGCCAGGTAAATATGAGCAGTGAAGGAGAACAGCACAGTTGAGCAACACCACCAAGACATGTCTTACATATTATGAATTCAGATAATCTGCTAGTCCTCAGAAAAATGTACTTCGGTGGACTTTTGCAGTGGATTAGAAATCAACTAGGTATGACCCTCCATTGTATCTATTTGTTTCTACATTTTCAAAGTTCTCACACTTTAGGGATAGTTTAAAATTACTCATATTTTTTACCAACATTAAAAAAACAAACAAACAAACAAACAAACAAACAAACAAACAAACAAAACCCCTCATCCAGTAAATAGGGCACTAGACTAGGAGTTAGGAGACCTGAATTATTTTCCTGGATCTGCTACAATGTGATCTTGGGCAAATCATTTCACATCCCTGTGCCTGCTTTCTCTCCAGGCTCTGTCTTTGTTTATTTATATACAATAGTCTTTTTAGGACATCAGCTGCATCTCATTATGCGTACCTGCAGGCCCTAAAACAATGAGTCTCTAATCTTGGCTAGGGCTTCCAGGATCTACAATAATACAAATAAAAAACAACAAAAAAGCAGTAGTACATGTATTTTAGAATAACCTTACAAGAAATCAACTATTATTCACGTCATATGAAAATTACAACCTACAGATAAAGTATACAAATTAGTGACAAATACTCTGTAGAAAGAGAAAATGGCTAATTTCTCCTCTCCCTTCAGACTGCATAGGATGTAAATGAAGGCAGATTATGGCCCAATGGGTACAAGAGAGATTTAGTTGATCTGAAATAAATGTTTGTTCCTATTGAAAGTTTGAGAAGTGTTATTTTCAGAAATCAAAAATAACTGATTAATGCAGTTATACTGCACATGGCTCCTCTAAAGTACAGAAGCCACCCGCTGCAAAAAAGTGAGGCACCATCTGAACAAGCCATCATCTTCTGGCACATCTACAGAGATCACTTCATTTCCAGGCCATATAGCTTTATTTTTAAGT
This sequence comes from Podocnemis expansa, assembly GCA_007922195.1. Classification (NCBI taxonomy): domain Eukaryota; kingdom Metazoa; phylum Chordata; order Testudines; family Podocnemididae; genus Podocnemis; species Podocnemis expansa. The sequence continues at coordinate 46,166,253 of ML682005.1, forward strand.
CGGAAATTATGTTGATCGAAAGAAGGTTTTTAAGGTGAGGAATGAGTTTCATGCCAAAGAGTGTGATCTGCTTGGTTAATTTAAAGAGAGCTTTTATTTGAAAGGAGTCCGAAGTTCTTAATGTGGCATCTTTTTGGACTTTTTTGCAGTTTATTTTATAGCTCTCAAAGCTAGCAAAGGTTGTGACCAGTTCCGGAAGATTAAGACTGAATTTGAATAGAATGCTAAAAAAAACCAGTAAGATTATGTCCACCTACCTGAAGGTTATGAAGGATTCTGAGATACTGTTATTACATATTAGCTTTGAAAAGTACAAATGTCTTTATAGTTATAAAGCATCTGCCATGGAGGCTCCACAGTCTTCCCCGAATCAGGAAGTGTGGATCTTAATCTCAGATTCAGAAAGGAAATGAGCTTCCCCTTTCTGTATCATTAAATGCATTTGGGATTCCTTTTTCTACACTCTACTGCCACTATTCAAAAAACAGTTGCAGAACAGCTTCCCCAAATTGATGACAATAATCAGTGACATCAACACCAGGAAGAAGAGTGTGCTGAGGCTAATAGTAAGTCAGCTAATGACTAGCCAAGAGTATTCTTAAAGGGCTTTCAAAGTATTTAGAAAGTGTATAGTGATATTCAAGGCCACATTGCCCTGAATGAATACAGAAGGATTCTCTGTGTCAGGAATACATGCACTTAATATTTAAAAAATAATGAAACCTACAGTTTATATGTTTTCCAGGTGGTAACAGTCCATTGTTTCTCCATCTGCAGACTGAAACTGCAGTTAAACCAGTTTTTCTTAGAAGTCCATAACAGATTCAAAGTTCAGTAAGGACAGAGAACCAATTTTTAGCACCAATTTATCAAGCAGGAAGGATCTTATGAAGAAGTGTGCAATGACTATTCCCAGGCAAGTATTTTTTATAGCACTTGGACTCGTCTTTGTCATTGCTCTATCACTAGGTCCATTTGTTGGCTGAATTATCTGGCCTGATGGAGAGCCAAGATCTGTGATGTTCTGTGCCGAGTAAGCCCACATAACTTGTTTTCTAAATAGTGTATAAATTAGATTCTCTTTTAGAAGTAAAAAAAAATGAGATGTCACTAGTGGAGATCCTCAAGGATTGATTGTGGGACTAATTGTACTTAATATTTCCTTTAATAACATTGGCACCAAAAGTTGGAGTGTGTTTGTGAAATCTGCCAATGTCACAAAGCTGGAAGGCATTATCTGTTTAGAGAAGGACTGAAATATTATTCAAGAAGAACTAGATGACGTAGAGAACTGGAGTAATAGAAATGGGATAAAATTTAATGGTACAATGTGCAAGGTCATGAATTTAGGGACTAAAAAGGCTTACTATAATCTGGGGAATCATCAGTTGGAGTGAAAGAAGGCGAATGATACAGATCTGTCAATCACAGGATACCTATGAGCCACCAATGTAGTGTGGCTATAAAAAGAACAAATATGATCCTAGGAGATATCATCAGACATATTTCCAATAGAGACAAGGAAGTATTACTACAGGTGTGCAAGGCACTGGTAAAACCTCATCTGTGTACAGTTCTGGTCACTCATGTTCTAGATAAATTATTTCACATTGGAATAGGTGGAAAGACAGCACACTACAATGACCAGGGGAATAGACATTTTGAAAGAGACTAGAAGAGTTTGCCTTATTTCATCTACCAGAATGAAGGTTGAGAGGGGATATGATTGTAAATACATGAGGAGAGTACACCATGAATGGAGAAAAGCTATTCAAGATGAAGGACAATATTTGCACAAGAACGGGTAGAAACTGGCCATGAATAAATTTAGAAATTAGAAAACGATTTCTAACCATAACAAGAATGAGGTTCTGGAACAGCATTCTAATAGGCATAGAAGGGGCAAACAACCTAGCTAATTTTAAGAGGGAGTCTGATGCATTTTCAAACAGGATTATGTAGCAGGGCAAATCTGTAATTGCAGGTGACTGGATCTGATGACCCAGGAAATCCCTTCTAGTCTTATCTGGCACCATGACTATAGTAGCTGAGCACTTTTTAAAAGATGAACTAACATAGAACAGGATCCTAAAAGTAGGCCTGATTTCTAAAACTCTAAATTCTGTGACTGTTCTCCACTATCCACATTCCTGGTGACCCATGTCCCTCTCCATCATAATACCCCGGAGGGTTCTGATGCACTGTTTGAGAAACTCTTCCCTCTGCAGAATACAAAGAAGCACATGGGACAGCTAGATACAAGAAATCTGAAATTTTTGGGATTCTGAAGTTATTAAGACAAACTTGATCATCCTTATACTCAGATTCTTCTCTATTCTAGGATCTCATTGTTATAATTCTCCAAGAACCGTTTATATTTAAGAGTCCATCTCATCTTGATTTGCTAGTTGTGGATTTGCCAAAGTTTTTTTTCTTCAAACAAAAATATATATAATGGTTTCCCTGCAACTTTTAGTCTTGTCAGCTCAGAGTTTCCTTTGAAAAGAAGTAATCAGAAAAGAATGCTTATAGATTTTAGCTACACGAAACAATAATTGTGGGTTTTGGTTCCTATTAAAAACATGTGTTACATGTATACTCACAATTATATAAGTCCCAGACAACCAAAGAGAAGAACCAATCAACTCATGCCTTATTCAATTTACTCATAAATCCTGTATATAAGGTCCAGCTTAAACTGACAAATCCAGAAAATATGACAAACTCAGAGCCATATTTTGGTCTCCTTTACATCAATACAAATCCAGGGTTATTCTACTGAAATCAATGAAGTTATTTCAGGATTGATACTAACGGAAGTGAGAGCAGAATTTGACCTACTATCCTTAACTTACTTCACTGACTCTAAGAACCACAGGTGTCACCAAACAATGGATAACCTTACATAATATATGAAAAGCATATAGTACAAAAAGGTAAGGTAAGGACACTGTTTTGGCTTCTTTGCTGAATTTTCTGGATGTTATTGGCTTAAGCCAAACCATTAAAATTACTTTAATATGTGAGTGAACATAGTTCCATTGGGAAATTCCACTAATTAAAAAAAAAAACAAAAAAACCTCAGATGAAAATATATAGGATGGGCCGTTACATTTTTAAAGAAGCATGTACACTCCATCATATATCTAGGTATTATATACATAGAGTATGCCATTAGATAATCTTAACAAGCATTTGTTTTGAATGTTGACACTAAACACTAAGACGCTGTAACCTCTATTGTATATGTATTTCTGAAAGCATACTAAGAGCCCAGCCCTGCAAAATCATTGGAACTATTCACATCATCTTTCCCTGAGTAGGCAAGTGGCAATTCTCTAAACCGGGCCATATTTCCACAGTTTAATATATTCACCCTGCACACATCCACATCATACATAATTTGAAAGCTAATGTATGATGTGTACCTATCAAGCAGTGCCATACTCTTTTAGTAGAGGTGAAACAATGGAATCCAAAATAAGAAAATATTTTTGCACAGCTCCAGAAACATTGCAACATGACCATAATTAGTTTTTACCGCTTAAGTTAATTTCAATACCTTAATGTGATGTTTAGTGCTCAAAGTTACCAAACAACTATATATTAATTTTTGAGGTTTGCATGGGCAGGGGTTTTTCCAGAAATGATGTGGTTGTTTAGCATGTGGCGAAAATAGTGAATATCAACATTTTACAAACTACTACTCCAAAATGTTTTCACATCACATTCGTAAATGTTAAAGCATCTCACAAGTGACTGTAATAGTCTCACACTCGAGGCTGTGCACTAGTACTAGGACTTTGCATGTCATAGCACATGCTGCATAGTGGGTAGATCAGACCTCAACAAACGTGCCACGCATGTAGCCACGAGCACAAAAACCAAGGCTGCCTAGGTGTGCGGCACTTTAGAGGGCACCCTGCTGCTGAAAAGCTGCCACTGCCAATTTTGGCAGTGGTGCAGGGTGAGGAAGTACCCCACCACCAAAAATAAGCCACATGCCTCTCAAAGTTGTCAGCAGCTTTTTTTTTTTTTTTT
>ML682005.1:46180167-46289620 GCA_007922195.1 Podocnemis expansa
AGCTGAGAGTGGGAGGGCTGCTGGGAACGGGGGTGGGGGAGCCGCCGGGAGTGGGCCTGCGGGGGCGGGGGGGCTGCCGGGAGCGGGGGAGGCGGCCGGGAGCGGGCCCGTGGGGGCCGCTGGGAGTGGGGGGGCAGCCGGGAGCAGGCCTGTGGGGGCCACCGGGAGTGGGCCTGTGGGGGGGGTGTCGCTGGGAGTAGGAGGGCCACTGGGGGCGGGGAGCGTGGGGGCCAGCCAGGAGCAGGCCCGTGGGGGCCGCTGGGAGCGGGGGGGTGGTTGGGAGCAGGCCTGCAGGGGTGGGGGGTGGCCAGAAGCGGCCCCGTGGGGGGGCACTGCAGCAAGCCCACGGGGGAGAGGCCAGCGCAGCGAGCAACATGACTTGCTCAGCTGCCAGTGCCTCTTAGAGGGAACATTGCGCGCACACACACACACGTTGCTCTCTAGTTTTCAAAATGCTCACTTAGAGACAAATTAGGTGAGGTTTTTTTTTGTTTTTTTTTTTAAACCAACTTCTGTTGGTGAGAGAGAGAAGCTTTCAAGCTTATACAGAGCTCTTCAAGTCTGGAAAATGTACTCAGTGTCGCAGCTAAATGCTGTCAGAAAAATGCATACAGGGTTCTCTGCTGACAGTGTTAAATTGGCTAATGGGATTGCAGTGCCCATCTTCCAAAAAGGGAAGAAAGAAGATCTGGGGAACTACAGACCCAGTCAGTCTCACCAGGGCAATGAAAATGATTAGGGGACTGAAGTGCATGACTTATGAGGAGAGGCTGAGGGAGCTAGGCTGGCTTAATTTGCTGAAGGGAAGACTGAGGGGGGATTGGATAGCAGCCTTCAGCTACCTGAATGGGGAGTTCCTGGGAGGATAGAGGTAGGCTGTTCTCAGTGCAGGCAGATGACAGAACAAGGAGCAATGGTCTGAGGTTGTAGTGCAGGAGGTCTAGGTTGGATATTAGGAAAGTCTTTTCATTAGGAGGATGGCAGAACACTGGAAGGGCTTACCTACAGAGGTGATGGAATCCCAATCCTTAGAGGTTTTTAAGGCCCATCTTGACATAGCCTGTGTTGAGATGATTTACTTGGGGTTGGCTCTGCTTTGAGTAGGGGGTTGGACTAGATGTCCTCCTGAGGTCCCTTCCACTCTTTAATATTCCACAGTTCTATTGTTATGACTCAAAAGGAGAGGCAGTCTTTAATGCCAATTTACAGTTGGTTTAAAGATTTAGATTATAACCAGTATTTTGGATTGTATTTGAATCAGCTGGAAGTTCAATGTAGTAAATTAATTGCAGCTGTGTTGTGCTTGTATTACTCCCCTTTTAGGCAGGTGGCGTGTCAGTTTGTATTAAATGAAGGTTCAGAATGGTCTTCAATGATAGCTCTAAAATACTGTACATTACCTTTCTTATCAATGAGCCAGAATGGTTGGTAATGTCTCCATCAACATGAAAAAGACGTCACATTTTTTAGTATGATCAGTTTTTAAGAAAGGACTAACATCTGAAAACTTTAGTTAGGCAGGAGGAAGCTCAAAGAATCCAGGGTGCCCTTGTCCAAAGTGATTGTTTCTATCTTATCTAATCTATCTATGGAGAATACCTCCGTTTTTTAGATCTGAAAAAATATCTCTGTTTTTGAGGTAGTGGGTTGAAGTGATTGTAGGGAAAACGTTAGTTCTTAATGACTGACTGTTCTTTTGGGGGAAGACAAAAGGAATAGATAAAACAAACTATAAACTTGGTGTTCACATAACTGTCCAAATTGTAGACACTAACAAGTGTTATGCCAAATGAGTATCTGAGATCTTTTTAGGGGGAGAAGGCAATATGCTGTTTATTACAAGTAAAGAGAGAGTTGATAACTAACTTATCCCTATGCCCCCCACACACACATCCAGGTGCCCAAGCATACCATACAATGTTCTGCAGTCTGTGTCATTACCACTCCTGATGGTGCTGCTGCTGGAGTCTGTGTTAGTGTCTGTTGCTGGGGTTCATGGCAACTGGACATGAGGAGGAGCAGGGTCTTCATCGGGTGCGTGCCGAAGCTCCTTTCTTCTAGGTGGTATGCAGAACAGTTCCCCCCCTTTTGCTTTGGGATCTCACCCAATCTTTATAGCTTTGTCACACCACTCCAGGTGCTCTGGGACCATTAATCACCAGGCAGTTGTGGATGTGACCCTCAGCTTGTTTTCTTGGGTGTCTGCTTCTCGGGTGGATCCTTTATTCCTTTGTTTTTAGGAGTGTGTTCACATTCTTCATCAGTTAAGGTAGGCTTCTCACTTCAGCTGGACAAGCTGACAGCTTGAGGCTGGTTCACACCTAGTTGATCAGAACAAGCTGGCAGCTTGGGGCTAGTTCACACACACATCCATCCTCCATCCACACCTTATGACCTATTCAGTCTTACACAAGATAGGGTACGTTGGTTACAAAGTGGAGTTTCTACATTTACAATATGGAATGAAACCAAATGGAGATTGACAGGACCAATGTGACAAAGCTGCAGATGCCAAGATAAGACCACCAATGTGAAGCAATCAAAATGAAACAAAGATTGGCAGGGATAAGATACAAATATTGGGGTACTGTTACAAATGGGAAGTAATTAATTAGACTATATGAAGATTGACAGAAAATAAACAATAAATGGATCCATAAGACTATAGATAAAAATCACCACCATATCCCGACACAAGTAGGTAGCTATAATTTTAATGCAATTGTTTCACTGTGTTCTAAATTGAGGTTCTGTCATGAATGTAAATAAAACAATATCCAAGTTCGTTAAAACAGGGAAAACTGTTACTTTTAAAATGATGAACCCCAGACTAAGATTTTGTTATGGTTATTTTTAATAAAAGTTCTGGACACATCACAGGCAATAAACAAAAATCCATGGAACTTGTGAGCTGTCTGTGACTTCGCTAAAACTAACGGGACAGGGGAGAGACAGGACAGAGTTGAGGAGAGGGTGATGAATGACAGCTGGAGTTTCTCAGGGGACTGACCCCCAGAGCAGCTGTTTATCCATGAGTTCCTGGAACTGGACCTGGAGGAGCAGTTACGCAGCAGCCGAGAATGGGAGGCCAATTGGCTGCTGTAGTAACCTTGGGAAGGAAGAGGTTAGCATGATGGTCAGTGTGTCCTGGGGGGACCAGCTGAAACAAAGTACAGGTTTTTGAATTGGAGCAGCAGCCTTGCCTGTGGCTGTTTGGTGTCAGCAGAGCTCCTGGAAGGATCAGGAGGAGGCCAGAAAGAGGCCTGAAGAAGGATCCAGTGACATCATTGCCAAAGATAAGCTCAAGTTCGTAACTGACAAGGCGTGAGTAGAACAGGGGGTGTTTAGCTAGACACGGTGAGGGGTTTTTTTTGTTTTGGTTTGTTTCTGGATTCCTCTGTGCTTAGCTTGTGTACCCCTCCCACTACCCTGTAACCACCTAAGTTAAATCCCAGAGAAGCAACTCTCTGTGTTTCTTATATGTTCTTTTTAATTAACGGTTTCACCCTTTTTAAAGTAAGTTCTAGTTCTGTGTGCTAAAAGGGAAAAGGTTTTGAGTGCAGGTGACTCAGACTGCACAGCCAACTACTACAGGGGATTCTGTCCCAGTTTCAGCTGATACCTCAGCTGGGGTTCAGTCACTTTCCTGAAGGAGGAATAAAAGTGAGTGAGGGTACTTCACAGGAAGGAATTCCCAAGTGCGCCTTTCCTGGGTTTCAAAACGTTTTTCATTTGGGTGGTGGCAGCGATACCACTCCAAGGCCAGGAAATTGGTAGCCTTGGAGAATTTTAAGATGAGGCTTTAGGGCCAATGCGTTTTAAGGTCTGTTGCAGGCCTCCACTTTCTGCACTCAAAGCACCAGAGTGGGGAAACAGCCTTGACAGCTGCCACCAAACATCTGATGAGTTTGTGGTACCAGGGGTGACAGCAGCTCCAGCCCTGCTCCAGAAAAGGTCATGGAGGCCTTAGAAAGTCACAGAATCTGTGACCTCCAGGGCAGAATCATACACATACTCATAATAATGAACATCTGGTAGTTGCCAAAAGCATGTTATTTACTTAACTTAAACTTTATCTCCAACAGCCATTGCCAAAGTCCAAAAAAACACCTAGCAAAGGCGGCAAAAAAGAACGCAGTAGCTCAGGAACTGCACGAAAAGTAAAACGCACCAAATGTCCTGAGATTTTGTCGGATGAATCTAGTAGTGAGGAGGATGAAAAGAAAGCGAAGGATGACTCTTCAGAAGAAGAGAAAGAGAGTGAAGAGGAGGTAAATATAACAACTTCCTTTTCACCATAAGGATGAATGCTCATCTTGTTTAGTTTGTAACTAGTTGGATGTGTTACTGAATGGTGGGTTTCAGTAGAGTGCTAGTGGTATAGTTTTTTGTTTTTTTTTTAAAGGTGGGAAATAAGGGATAGTTAGTTGAAAGGCTTGCTTCACAGCTGGACAACTTGAGATGAAAGTTTATAAGATACTATATATGACGAAGACCTGACCTTTTCCAGTGCCAGAAATGTGTGATTTCAAGAACATAATCCTTTCAGGGATTAAGAAACACTAGAAATAAGAGGACTTGATTCTGATCCCAGGTGCTTATATGAATCTTGTAAAATAAGCAGCTCTGTGTGATAGAATTTTTTTTAAACACTTCTAACCAGTAGTGTGGCCCAGGAAAGAAAGTTAAGCGTCTCCTTTTTTACCTCCTGATGACATTACATTGGAGATTAGTGTTGAAAGAGGTACAGTTAAAGTAAGCATTGTAGCACTGAGTAAGTAAAGTCACTCCTACCTATCTAGCATGGGAACTTTGGTTCCAGATTTTTGTATGTTGTACAGTGGTTCCTCAATTTTTTTATTTGTTCAAAATTAAGCAGCCTTAAAGGGTTTGCTTCAAAACACTGAAAGGTTATACGTCCGTCATATTCAATTTTTTACTCTTGTTCTTTCTGAAACTTTATTTTTCCATAAACAACTTTTTTTCTTCAAACAGTTTATTTTCCCTCATACAGTCACAGCTTGAGAATTTCCCCTCCCTCCTTCCTTCCAAAGGTTTTCTCAGAAAAGGTACAGAATATTGATTGGTAATACAAGCATCTTCACATTGACTCAGCCATGCAGTATATGAGTGATTGATAAGAGATTTCAGGCATCATATTGTTTGATGGCTTGCCTTTTCAGACAAGACTAGTACCAGCAATTATGGCTGTGGGCTTTGTCATAAGGACATCAATTCATCAAGTACAGGACTGAGACCAACATTATCATATAAGCCATTGAACCAGAGGTGGTGCTAAAATTTCAGCCACTACTGACTTGGACTGCATCCAAATTTATGACCTACAAGTATGGTACACCATATATTTGAAAGGTCTGAGCTGTATCGGTAGTTAATCATGAAAACTTTTCGTTGGAAGGCAAATTCATTGAACTTCAAAATGAAAATGTCATCAAATGACAAATGATATGAATAAAATCAATAAAACAAGGTTGGAACTACCCATTCTTTGCCAATTTTTTTGGCAGAGATCACAGTTGGTGAGTTAAGAAGGCTAGATTACTAAAAGCTAATTTTATATTTTCATCTCTTCACTAGTACAGTCTTCCTGCTGTGAGACAAATCTGGCTCTCTGTGGCAGGAGTCTCCTTTAGAAATCCTTTTTTCAATTGTTCAGCTGCCTATAAAAGATAGGTAAGCCCCACTCACCTCAGTATTTTGCCTTCCTTCAAGAGGTAGGAGTTAAACCCCATGTCTGTTCCTTCAGAGTTATTAGGCAAAATCTGAAAACTTAGATGACTGACACTCCAAAGGAGTGGTATACAGTCCTGCTTCAGAGGTACTATAATGTTGGAGAACTTCAAAGGAAACTGATTGGCTCATGGAAAAACTACTCTGCTCTTAAAATATTCTCCCTCTTACACTGTGCATGGGCATCCCTTCTGTTTGAGAGCCTTAAAGGAGAATTTCCAGCTGCTTCAGTGGAGACATTGCTTACAGCAGAGGGGAGCGTTTCTTGTGTTGCTGTACGTAATTCACTTCCCTGAGAGGGGAGTTACTCTAGTCTGTATCACTCATGTATGGATTTTTCAGATGTAGGTTGGCAAAGTTATACTGTCCTAATTTCCTAGTGTAGGCTGAAGTAAATTTGAAGTAGAGTTGTCCCAGTTGCATGAAAATTCAGACCCAAGCTGTCCAACTGCAAGTAGTCAGACTGTTAACTTACAATCAGCTTGGAGATCAAACTTTCATGTGTGTGAAGTTGGGGTGGTGGGCGACTGATATAACAAATTTGCTTATTGATGACTAACAATGTCTCTAGCTCAGTTGTGGCAAGAGGTGGGAAAGAATGGGGTGGGGGAGGGTGTTAATTAAAAAACAAAACTTGAATGAGCACAGAGCAAAAAAAATCAGATTTAACAGCCTTTCTACGGCACAATTAAAAATTAGCCAGACTAGCCTAACTGTTAGGCTATTCTACTCTGTTACGCAGACTGTTGGAGTCATGGGTGTAGAATGGCCGGGACAGGTGAATTTTCTCTTCAGACACCCGCATGCTTCTCTTAGTTGAGATTCAAAAAAAAGACAGCTCCTTAGTATTGTCAGGATTCAAAAACAATTCCTAGAAAACAGTCTGGATTCTGAGAAAACATCTCTCAAATGTTAAGGCAGACTGAGTTCTATGTTAATTTCTAATCTTGGCTCCAGAGAAAACACTTAAACCAAAGCATTTTTATTTGAAAAGTGACTACTTAAGCATATGATCTGTGTATTTCCTGGTGACTATGGTGACAGAGTTCTCAATGCTTCTGTTGCCACTGCAAAGCCAACAAACTCTGAAGGAGTAAGGGGGAGTCTAGTCTGGCTCAGGTACCAACGCAATTACCTAAGTTTTATGGATTTATAAATAAAACAAATGAGTCAAAAATCCAGTTTTTCTCACGTTAAATTGTGTTGCACTAGTTACAATTTACAGGACTTAAACACGTGCTTAACTGTGACTCTTTTAAGAAATACCAAACTTTTTATTTTTGCAGTGTCATTTGATACTAAAAGTGTTGTGGGGTTCCATGCTTGTCTCGTGTCATTTCCATAGGAAGCTTCTATGGCAGGCAGTTAAACACTTTGATCATGAGACTTTAAATATATGCTTAAACTTGTATAAATAAAGAAAATCTTTCTTCTGTCATGTATTTTCTATTCAGTTGATTTTTAACTTCAGCAAACATTTAAGTTTTGTATGTATCTTTAAAGCATCAAATAAGCCAATTGTTTTCATTTATTAATGTAGTTCACTTCTAATAGGAAAAATTCATCCATCTCTAATAGTTAGAGACCATGTAGCCATACTTTTGCATGACTGAAGGGATGCTGAGTTCCAGTGTTGTGGACACAGCTGGAAACTTAAAACTAGATTGTTCATAGAACACCATAGTTCGCTTGTTTAGTTTTAATTGCTGTCAAGGGGCCTGTTGCAAGGCAGGATGAATCAGCATTTAGTTACTGTCAGTCCTCTAAAAGGAACAGAATATTGTTGCTATTCGAAACATAGCCTGTGGGCTATTTAAGTTTTGGGATGATGAAGCTGACAAAGTAAAAAAAAAAAAAAAAAAAAAAAAAAAAAGTGTTTCCTTGTAGACGGAGTTGGCATTCTATTAATGGATGGCTTCCTGCGTGCAGCACTTGTGGTTTTTTGGCAGATTGGAACAAGTATGCATACTTCTGGGTTTCTGTTTTAAAAGCTAATCACTACTTTTACAAAACATGAGAATCTGCTTTGGAATATGCATTGATAGGACACTAGTGTAAATCAACAAAGGAATTATTAAAAATGGCACCTTTAATTCTAGTGTCTACCAGTATCATTGATTGTGAACTGATGTCACACTTTCTATCTGCCAGACTTATAAATGTAACCAGTATTATTTTCTTCTTAATTCATCACCAATAAAATGGTCTATTTAGCATACAGAATATCAGTTCCACTCATACATTCTAGTTTGACTAATGGGATGGGGGGAGGGGGGTTTGAAACTTAGCTGGCAAAAGCTCTGTTACATGTGATGCTGAGTGAACAGAGGAAAATGTAGCTTTCATGAATGCCAGGGTGGAATGATCTTGGATTTCTTTTTAGGATTGTGAGTTTAAAAATGCATCTTACCTCACAGATGAACTCAGTTTGTAATCACCATTGAATCTTCTGCCATTCTAATCCCTGCTCAAAGTAGATCTGCAGTTTAATCAGGCCTGTAAAAGATACCTCCCTACAAGGAAGAAACTGCTCTGAGACCATCAGATTTAATTATGGTAGGAGATGCACAATTACCAGCTCTACTAGATAAGTTCTATCTGTTCATTAAAACAGTCAAGAATTTGACTGTCATGATTTGAGCTCCAAAGTTTAAACCCAAGTTTGAAGAATCCAGGTTTTAATTTTCGTAGTACTATACATTTTCTTCACTACCATCACCTGTTGGAGCTTCCAATTGCCAATAGATTACCTCTGAATTTAATAACTCAGTTTGCAGTGACATTATGGATGTTTCTCACACCCATGTATCCCTACTAGTGGGAATTGAGGGCTGTTGTGCCAGAAGTCAGGATTCAACCCATCCTTTTCCCTCCTACAGCAACCGAAGAAAGTGTCTAAAAAAGAAAAACCTAAGCAAAAGATGCCTTCTAAAACCAAGAAAGCTGTGAAGAGTGCTAATGTCAAGAAAGCAGATAGCAGCACTACAAAGAAGAATCAGAACAGTTCCAAAAAAGGCAAAGGTTTTACTTATTTTTGTTTTCAGTGTCCATCATTGTTGCTTAAGATAATTGTTACTATAAAAGTGAAGCATTGCATACCTTTTACTGTATTTTGCTAGTTTACACGTGAAATATCAGAATAGGAGACCCACTTGGCTGTGGGAGCCTTGGCAAGCTCTTTAACAAAACCTGTAGAGTCAGGTTTTTAGTATCTTATCTGATCTACAGCTTGATATTAGGGAGAAACTGAATTGCAGTATTTTGTGCCAGAGTGGAAAACAAAACTATTTTATTTAAAAAATATCATCTATTTAAGACTAAATCAGCAAAATACAATCTATCAGACTGCCAAGGAATCACATGGGGCAGGGAAGCAGCATCCGTGTTCTGTAGGGGAGCTGCCCATTACTCTATTCTTGATGAAGGTAGCAGCAGCAGGGACACATTAAACATTTTGAATTCTAATAAAGTTAAACCTTCCAATTTAGAAAGCGAATCTGAGGATAGTTCAGATGATGAACCTTTAATTAAAAAGTTGAAGAAACCACCTACAGATGATGATCTTAAGGAAACTGTCAAGAAGTTGTTGGCCAATGCAAATTTGGAGGAAGTCACAATGAAACAGATTTGCAAAGAGGTATGTATAGCGATTCTATTTGAGGCTTTGTGTAAAATTAGAAATTTCATATATTAATTTAACTTAATCTATGGCCGTATAAAGCTGTATGACTTCAGGCTTTGATTTTGAACTAAGCAACATTGAATGTGATCAGTACTTGCCTGGAAAGTCTGAGAAAAACTCAGAGCAAAGAGTGTGTCTTCTTTAGTCAGCCTCTCCTCCTCCATAATGCCCACTCAGTCAATGTTGTGAATTTAGTCCTCCTTTGCTCTTGTCAAAATGCCTGAATTCAAAACGACATTGAATCAAAATATTTTGACTCGTGCAAAAATTTGGTTTCAGCTGGACCTGAAACTAAAAATCTTCAATTTTTTCAGAAGTGCTAGGAAGTTAAAATATATTTGTCCACTTAAGACTCCCCACCAATTCTCCCTCTAAGATGATGATGCAGCTGAGCAAGTTCCCTGCTGGTTCCCCGGTGGCCACTGGGCCCCTTAGCTGCTGCCTGCCAGCTCCCCCAGTGCATCCAACAACTTGCTCAGCTGCATCATCAGCTTAGAGGGAACACTGCTCCTTCCCCACCCACTTCCCAGAGTCCTGGGTGCTTTCCCAGCTGACCCCTCCCCCCACCCTTCTTCCCAGAGCTGTAGCTAGGCCAGAGTGAAGGGGGCAAAGCCACGGGTGGGGAATTTTAGAGGACAGAGGGGATGGATCTGGCTTCCTGCAGCAGCTGGGGATGGCTCTGGATCTGTTCCCAGCTGCCACGAGGAGCCAGATCTGTCCTGAGCCCCCTAAAATGCCTCTGGCAGCAAGCCAGATCTCCCCTCTGCCCCCATGGCATGGTGGTGGCAGCAGAAGCTTCCCAGCTCGTCTGGTGGCTGCTGGGGGCAGATCTGGGTTCCCCCAGCCTGCAGGTGGTGGCAGAAAGCTTCTGCCACTGCTAGGCCTCCCAGATACCAAAGCCTGGAAAGGAGGACAGGGGAGTACGAAAAGGAGGACATTGGAGGACACATGGAGAAAATGTAGGATTGTTGCTCTCTTTTTAGTGGGCCCTGGAATGCTTTCCCCTAAAATTAAGGTATTCCATGGCATTCCAACATCCTTTAAGCCCTGTATGTAAAAAGCCAGACAAAATCATGTATTTTAAAATACTTGCCAGGATGGAGGACACGTCCTCCTTATGCCTGGCATCTGGTAACCCTAGCCTCCGCCGGCAAGCTGCAGGGATCTGAATCCATCCCCAGCTGCTTGTGGACAAGCTGGGAAGCTTCCACCACGGGGGCCATCCAGATCCGCTCCCCCTTCCCCCCTCCATGGTTTGCCGGTGCAGCAGAAGCGCATCCACTTCTCCAGCAGCAGATGGGGACGGATATGGACCCCCCGCAGCTTGCCAGTGGTGGCAGAAGCTTTGCGCCACCGTTGACAGGCCGGGGGAATCTGGATCTGTCCCCAGCTGACAAGCACTGGATGGGGGACACAGAGCTGCAAGGGGGCAGCCACAGAGCTGGCTGCAGCTCTGGAGCCGCAGGCTGCCGACTCCTAGAGCAGTGGTTCTCAACTTTTTGCTGGTTGCGATACGCTTGGCAGCATATTGCAACCCTGCAAGACGCACCAGCCCCCTTCCCTACTTGCTGCAACAGTTAACCACTGTGGGAACACAGTAATGTGGCCCATCATGGTGGTTGAGAACCACTGGTCTAGCAGATACAAAACACCTACTGGAAGGCACCCTAAGTTGCTTAAGTCCAGGATATTTTGTCATTTATACCCTGTTCTTTGTTAATGTGAAAACTGTAACCCCCTTATGATTAGAAATAACAGCTGTAGAAACACTTTCAAATACTGTATTTAGGCAAAACAAGGGAGGGAGCTAACAGGTTTAACGCTACAAATGGTATTGTGTAATCTAAATATGAGTTGTATAACTCCATCTCTTCTGCACTAAAACTATGAAGTTAATGTTCTAGAAATGACTCTTCATGTGCACTAACCTCTTGCATTGCTTGTTTTAGGTTTATGAAAGTTATCCCAGTTATGACTTGTCTGAAAGGAAAGACTTCATCAAAGAGACAGTTAAAGAGGTAAAAACATGTTTGTTTGTTTTTTTAAAGCCACTTGTCAGAGGTGGGCAACACTGTCATATTACTAGTTTTCAAAAGCTTGCTTTTTAGTATGGGAAATGACCAAGAATCAGTTTTCAGGCTGAACTTGATTCAGGAGCTGGATCTGTACCCTAAGTGGTGTTTGTCCAAAAGCTCCCACAATCAGTGTTTTTCCTTTACGTTAGTCAAACCTGAACTTTGCTCCCATGTAGATTCAATAATTTCCTTCTCTTTAGGAAGCAGTCCTGTGGTACTTTTAAAGACTAACAGATTTTTCACATGACCTTTTGTGGGAGAAAATTCCCACTTCATCAGATCTTTTGAAGAGATGGAATTTCTCCATTTTCAAAATATGACTGTGATTTTTCTCCCACAAAAGCTTGTGCAATAAATAAATTTGGTAGTCTTTAAAAGTGCCACAGGACTCCTTGCTTGTTTTGCTGAACTAGACTAACACGGCTGCCCCTTTGGCACTTGTATTTAGGAGTGACTATTCCAGAAGAACTAAAATAGCAACTCTACTATGGCTTCAATCTAACCTAGCATAATATGCTACTCTTAAAGAGCCAAATCATGGCTTGGACTACACAATTTTGGAATGGAAGGTACTGATTACCTGTGTCACAAGTAAAACGGGAAAGGATGCAGCTTTCACAGCGCCTTATGCAACTGTGTGGAAGCAGGGAGAGTAGGCAGAGGCTCGCCACTAAAGCTTTGGTACGGCATATATCCTGACCATACCCCACTGGCAGTTTTGATGCTGCCTTGAGGAGAGTACACAGCATCTGCTGTAGACCTGGTCCAGCATACTCCCTCCCAGAGTGGTAGCAGAAGCAGGAAGGAGATTGACTCCCAGAATCAAAATCTTGCTTTCCCTCTCTAGCTACAGCTAGTGTTAGCACAGCACTAGGCCACCCTTAATGCAGAATGCCTGAATAAATCTGTAGCTACCACCACTTAACTTCAAGTGCATTTATTTTGTTTCTTCCTTTAAAAAAAAAAAAAAAAAAAAAAATTGAAAGTGGATTTATGTTAAACCCTCTAATGCAAATGATGGATGGATCAAAATAATGAATGCACTTAATGTTGTATATGCCAGGTAAGTCACAGTGGCATATCCTAATGCTAGTTAAAGAATTTTATTTGCAGTAGCATGAAATGGGATGTTTGAGAGAGGAGCACACTCATCTCATAAGTGTTTATGCATGTTCTAGAGCAGCCCTTATCTTAATGTTAGACTGGTATGGAATTGACTAAAGAGAAACTCTCATTTCAGTTGATTTCATGATCTAATTTGACTGGAGGAAATGAAGACTGCTGACTTATGTTCCCATGGATCTGAAGATCTGAGACACCAGCAAAAGGAATGTGTGTTTAGTCAAGAGCTGATTCTGCTGATCTAGAATAAATGTATATTGCTTTGTGTACCTTTTTAATAATTGCATTTGATGCAATTTTTAGTTTACATGCTATGGTTTTTTTTTGGCATGGTGATAAATGTTCCCTTTTTATAGTTTTTGTACATTTTGAATTGCTTTGTAGTAGTAGATTCACAGAGACCATCATTGCTTTTAATGTGCTTTAGTACCTTGCATAATTTTTTTTTAGAATCAAGTAGATGACTTTCATCTTAAGTGCTTGCATATATACATGCAGAGATTGTCTGGAATATTGCAGTATTAGGTTATACAAATGATACCTATTCTGAAAATCATTCATGCTAATGTTCTTTGTATTCTGATTTACATGCTATAAATTCAGAATACTCTAACTATACCTTAGTCTTGCATGTGGATACACAATTGTCAAAGCATGGTAACTAATTGGCATATAGATGTTATTTTTGTACTTTTAAAGACTTTGTGTATATAAAGTTATTTCTGATTTCTGTTGTGCAAATCAATTTTTAAATCTACTTATCTTAAAGAACTTGACCTGTCAGTGTTCAGCAGTAATGCTGGGATGAGAAGTTTCTTCAAGATTATACAGAAGAGCTGAAATTTCACTTTGTCCAATCTTGCCTTATAAGGAAGATTCACCTGTAATTTTATACTTGAACTTTGTATGAGAGGCAACAGACATTTATTCCAATAGCTTGACCTAGAACATTAATAAAGTTCAAAGTGAAAGTTATAGGGGAAGATAACTGATTTGATAATGCTTATTTTGATGTTGGATTCTAGGTCCAAAATTTTCAGAAGTGGGTGCCTAAAGTTTCAGGCTAATCTGGAAATCAGTCAGTTCCTTGGATGATATTGTGAGTAGGGATGCTTTCCTAAATCTAGAGTATGCCACTCAAGAATTTCATCTTAAACTTTGGCCCACTGCTCTTGGTTCAAGTGGAGATTTCAAAGTTTTGCTGACCCTATACCTTTGTGATAGAGAGAGCCACAAACTCATAATTTATGTAAGATATTAAGAGGCCAAACAAAGTGTGTTGCTATCAGTGCTGTAACAAATCTCTTAATGACTCCAGTATTGTTCAAGAATAAAGGATTTTAAAAATTTTAGTATTCTATATTTGCAAAATTAGGGGGCACAGAATTTAATTTCTGAAAATGTTCAGCCAGTCAAGATGCTAATTCACTTTATAATTTCTTTGCATGTAATCTTTTTAAAAAGGCTGAATAAGTTTTGTAATCAATAAATGTCTTTCAGAAAAAACAATTTTGATTCACTTACTGGTAAGTAAAACTTTACAGAAGCTATATCTTGTCATCTGGAGAAATTTATTCAGAACTCTGGCAAAAGCTTCTCTGGTTTAGACGTGTGATCTGTGCAATATACTGTCCAACCATTAAGATATGGCTAGAAAAATATTACTCATGTGCAGCTGCTTTGAACCCTCTTAACCAATTTGACAAAGACATTCAAACAATTTCAGTCATAAGCAGTTGGTTACTTTGGACTGAATCTTGTTTTGTCCCTGTGTAGAACTAATGACTAAAGTGTACTTCAAAAATCACATAAACCCCACTCATGGCCAAGTTGTCACCTTATTTGAATGAGGCTGTCAATATAGAAAATAGCAAATTTCTTCTCAAATACTTTTCCTGATGTAGGAAAACTAACAAAAGCTGTAGTGCAAAACTGGTGGTTTTCAAACTTTTTTCCTCAGGACCTAGGTGAAAACAATCAATCATTCTTGTGACCCAAAAAATTCCACCTCTGAGCAATGCATTCCATTCTTTTGGCAGCAGCAGCAGGGGTACCGGTACCAGATCTGCACCAGTGGTTTTCAAACTTAGGGTCAAACTGTTCCCACTGTGATCTAACTTTACCCCACCTGAATTACAATGAGCTGAACTACACTTTCTAACAAATGGATTTTTAAAGTGTGCTTTAGACACTTCATTTGCACCTCACACCTAGAGGAAAGTAACTAGGGGTTGAAACCAAGGTTTAACTTGTGAATTCTGATTTTTTTCTGCTAGTGTAATTGTTCGGGGGGGGGGGGGGTTCTACAGACCTGCAGAAGCTTGAAGAGGGTAAGTTTGCCAATTTTTTTAAAAAGTAAAAATGGTAACTTGGGTAATACGTCAGCCTGACAATCATCTCCAGTTAAATATAGAATAGCTGCTAGGGCCTTACTTAAAAAGGAGAGCATAAAGGGTTCCACACTCACCCCCTTTGGCTCTAGTCCTCTGTATCCAGAAAACACACCCAGATAGCTGTTTAAAGAGCATTGCTAAGAGCATTATTTGTCTGTATTCAATCTACCACCTACACACAGTCCATTCAGGCTCAGGGTCCTCACAGTTCCAGCCATCTCAACACAAACTCTTACTCCCTGGCAGCTTGCTGGTCAGCTTCATTCCTAATAGTGAACTTTTTACCTGGGAGTCTTTATAGGGCTTACCATAACCACTTGTCCAGCTACACCTCATCTGCTCCCTTGCCTGCAGGCTCTCCCACATGGTTTCATTCCTCTGCCCTTTAGGGCTCAAGTAGCAGCACAAGCTAAGTTTG
Source organism: Podocnemis expansa (assembly GCA_007922195.1). Classification (NCBI taxonomy): domain Eukaryota; kingdom Metazoa; phylum Chordata; order Testudines; family Podocnemididae; genus Podocnemis; species Podocnemis expansa. Next base: position 46,195,609 of record ML682005.1, read on the forward strand.
CACCCTATTACAGGGGGAAATAATTCTTCATGCAAAATAGATGTCAAATTTGATAAAAGGTAATTTTTAGGCTTTAGTAACAAAACAGACTAAAAACTAGCACAAACTAGGTTTATACTCTTCAATCAAAATATAGCTACTAATAGGAACAGCTAAGCATAGGAAATCTGTACAGGAGGTCCTACCAGGTTTAATTCATCAACAAATGCTGTCTAGCATCATGCTCTGGAAGAATATGTATAAAACTAAGTCCCCCTCTGTTGAAGAATTAGGATTGCTTAATTAGCTAGATGTACTCAAATATAGTTTAGTAGTCAGAGTTGGATGTGTTTAGGTGTTACTGCCCATAAAAAGCATTACTGCTAGTTACGCCATTGATAAGCACACTATTCTGCTGATCATCATGCTGTGTGTGTTTATTGGTGTTTGTGCAGAAAGCATCTCTTACCAGCCCAGTCACTGTTTGGTAAGGGAAGAAGTCAGTTTGTGAAATATTTTGTGATCCTTTGAAAGATGCTGGCTCAATTAATGTACAAATAAGACTTAAAATTCAGAGACAGAACAGCACCTTTAAGATTTCTCTCTCCAGAAATTGGTAAAGTGCGTGGATTTCACACACTGCTCAGTACAGGCTTAAAATCAGTTAAAAAAAAAACCACACGTACTCCAACAGCCATTGGATACTTTCCAGTTTTATTCTGATACCATGTCACACGAGAGTTGAAGTGTAACAGATCATGCTCTGCCCTCAGACATTTTGGAAATATTTTAAACAAATTTACTTAAAAAACCCATTATTTACAGGAAATAAACTGCACAAAAGTTAGAAAATTGACATGGTTAATTTGACAGTGTTGGAAAGGTTCTTTGGGACCAATAAGTCAGGTTAATTCTGAGGCTTCTCTTTACAAGTTTTTAATGAGTATAAACAAAATTAAATGCTCTCACTTTATGCTTGTTTCTTCACAAGTGCAGCACACTAGAGTGCATGAATACCACAACTACTTAGATAGGGACTAAACAGTTCAAAAATTTACCATAATGCTCTGCCTTTTGTCCTTCGTTCTTGCCCTTTTAATGCTATAAAACAGGCCTCACCTAATTCAGCAAAAAATTTAGAGAGGTGCCTATACCCATCTCTGTTCAGCAAAGTATTTAAGCATCTGCCTATTGTTAAACATGTAAAAAGGTTCCAATGTAGAATTCAACAACAGGACTTAGGCTCATGCTTTTGAAGTTCAGCATACACAGAAAGGCTTTGCAGAAGAGTGATGGACTGCTGAATTAGGACTTAAGAGCCTGACTTTTCAGTTATTGCTTAGAGTCTTAACTGTTCCCATGTGTTACTATGAAGCTGGAGAGCGCTATGGCCAAGTAGGGATGTAAACTGAGTTTTATTGTACCAATAATTTTTTTCAACTGTTTTTAAGTGGCTTTCCTATTAGCAAAATTTTATCTTATACTACATTTCGTGAAGCAAGGAGCTCTTCCTGTCACTTTTGCCCTCTCAGGATGCTTTGTTTCCCCTTGAAGTCTGTTCCATTATAAATTGGTCTATAAAACATGGAATCAAAGTAGCAATGATTTAACAAAAGCAAAATCTTGATCTTGATTACTCTTTCTTTGTCTTAGCAGATCTGAAGCCTTGCTCTATATAACCTTTAAGATGGTTACAGTTTAGTTATTGAAGTATTTCAGAACTGTAAATATTAGCAATCTTTGGAGAGAAATCAGGAACATTTTAAAAAGCAGAACAGAATATTTATCTGAAAAACAGGTCTAATTACATATATAAACATCTTCAACCTTGTAAATTAAATAAAATATTTAACATATTTGAATATCACATCTACCATAAAAAACAAATTAAGTATTGAGTAAAGAATTGCTTTTTTTCCTGCAGGCTTCTTCTCTAAAAGGTAACCTTTCTGGAGTTAAGCACTGAAACTCAAGAAAGCTTGCTTTGTCATACACAGAGCACTTTAAACAGAATGCATGCTAGCGATTTAAAAATTAAGTGCTTATTTTCCTTCCAGAATCACACACAGCTAAGCAGGAATATTGTTAGGAAGGGGAAAAAGTTTTGTTTTTTGGTTTTTTTTTTTAAAACCATTTTCTGTTCTGTTCTATGAGCTGTTATTAAACCAGGTGTATATACTTACTATGTCTCTTATTTCTTACTACCTCCCACTGTGGACAAAACATTTAGATGTCTGCTTATCCCTTACGTCATTTTAATAATACCTTCAAGAATAATAATAAAAAACAAAGTGCAAGCCACCTTATTTCAGCCCTTAATAAAAAGCATGAATATTTTTACCTCATTCATCTTCACCTATTTTTAAATACAAAGCTGAATGAGCTACTAATAACTTAGTCCCTCTTTATCCCCGTTAAGCTCTCAATTATACATGTAAGTTATTTGCTGACTCAGCTCAAATGAATTTGGAAATTCACTTTTCAAAGGAAAAATGTCTGACCCCATACAATTTTTTTTTTTGCACTATTCACATGATGAACATTGAGCAAACCTAAACTCTTACTAAGATCATTCTCCTGCATGTACATCTTTGAAGATGCAATATGAAGAACATTTCAAATATCTTTACTGTAATTAAAAGATTTTTTCCTTTTTAAAAAAATTATCCTTTAGCTTTAATAACCCTTTAATGATAATCCTTTAATGATTGCACTGTAAACTGTCCCAGCAGTTTGATTCAAAGGAACATCTTTTGATGCCAAAACTTGACTGGTGAACAGCAAGTATACTGAAAAAATGTTAGAGAGGTTATTGGGATAGGGTGGGGAGAAAACTGACTTTGGTGTATTCTTTCTTACAGCTGTCTCCATTGTCATTCCATGGTTTGCCCTGTTCGTTCAAGTGCTACTCTGAATGCTATCAACCTGAGAATAAAATGAATCTAGGAGCCCTACAACTAAATAATCCACCATGCTTTCATACTGGACAGCAATTTATTGCTCTCTTATTCTGACCTTCAGTGCAGGTGGTCTATTATAATAGCGTGAGCTAAACCATATAGAAACAGGCCTCCCACAGAAGGCTTTGTTAGTAGACCTGTATGTGCCACACTAGCAAGAGACCAGGTCAGCACTGACCAGTTACTAATTTGAAAGAAAGAAAATTGAAGATGAAGATTGTAAGTACCACTTGTGGGAATGGTAACAAGGGAGAAAGTCAAAGAAAGTGCTACCCACAGAAAACAATTAAAAAATATATCTATAGACACAAAATGTCAGTATTCAAAATGCCGCTATTTTGCTTGCTTCTCGAACGCCGCTCAAGTAGGCTCCTGTAACGGTCTGTGGAAAGTGCCTGTTTGTGGCCTATAATAAAATTAAAATGGCATAATTTCTGAAACTACAGAAGAACAAAAATAAAAATCTGCTCCAAAGCAAAGTTTTACCTAGTGCAAGACCAGTTAGTGTTTTACACAGGTACCAGTTTGAAAACTACTAACTTCTCCTTAATAAGCTATTTAAAATTTCTTTTAGAAAGCCAAGTATATCATTTCACAAAATGTAAAGTCTGAAGTTGTCATGCATCTGTTAAAGCTAAGAAATTTGAGCTTTGGCACAGTTTGAACATCCCTTCAGAGACTGAAAGCGCATTTTCATATATCAGTACGCAACAGTATTAATAGCATGAGCTACAGCTGCATTACTGGAAAACAGAGAACTCAAGTATGCACTTCACCCAAAACATAAGGGGAAATTATATAGGAGAGCCTAAGTCTCACTCTCTAATATACAAAAATCAGCTACTGACCGTATGCATTCAAATACAATTATGCAAAACCAACAAAACATAACTACAATTTATCACTATAATTACTTGTGTGACATGCCTCAATACACAAGGGCCTTGTCTTTTAAAGAGCCTGTTACTCTTCTGTGTTCCACAGGGCAAGACGATGACTGTACATCACAAATGGAAAAAATATGCCCACAGGAACCAAAGTCAGTCAAGTAAGTTATGTCCATGCTAACATAACAATAGCTTTTCATCTTGCTTCAGGTATAAATTTTGGTGCAGATTTTCAAACTAGAGGCGCTAGGTCTCATGGATAGGCAGATTAAAACTACACACCTATGTTCAAATCACAATTAGGTCAAAAGCATAAGGGGATTTTATGGCCTTATCTTAGCCTAAATTTATTCCCTCCACAAAGCCACCCCTCAGTTTGGTACAACTAGCAGTGCCGGATCAAAACGAGTCCTGTGCTACAACCACCAGGGAGTGCTGCAGGTTAGAATTGTGGTGCACTGGCAGAGGTGGAATATCTACACAGCATCTGCCCACTCTCTCTTAGTAGTCTTTTTTCTTCTTCAAGAACAAAAAACTAAATTCTTGAACCAATTTCACAATGAAAATAAAGACATTTACCTCTCCGGCAAAGAAGATTGTTCCTTGTATGTCTTCAGCTATAACATCATAAGCTTCACCACTGCCACCTGTCTTTACAAAACTATATGCCATCTGAATCCAGGGGTCTTTATTCCATCGTGTAACAAAGTACTTCACTGGGTCTGGAACTTCCTGAATTATCAAGGAAATAAGTCATGAAGTACAATGAAGAGACTACCTTCTTTACAATTTTCCTCCATTAACACAGCATTCTCTAGTTCTTCTATACGACTTTACACGTTTCCTGTTCGGGATGTACGCAAAAACCTCTCACTACTATACTTGCAGGAGATGTGCAGATTTGCCTAAATTCTTGGTCTTTTATTCTAATGTGAATAATGTTAAGGGAACCTCTAGGGAAGAATTGGTAAAAATATTTCAAATATTAAGGCTACACTTAAGCAGCTTTGAACTTAGAAAACTGGAGAGTCAGCATCTGCAACAAGGGTTGTAATACTGCATATCTGGGAAAGGAGAAACTCTTCTTTCCCCAACCACACGCTTTGTGTACTCTCCTGAATGGCGCAAGAAGCATCAGTTTACGAAGTGACATAACTTCAGAGCCCACATTATTCAGTGCAAAAATTTCTGCAATCAAAAGATCACCTTTGTGAAAGAATGCTAAAATCTCTACAATAGTGGGATAAATATACATCTCAGAAAGACTGCTGGTTCATCTCGTCTTTATAGACTGTAGGAACTGAACTGTTTTGATCCAAAAGAAATTTTACAGAGAGGCTTTTCTAGAAGTTTTTTTCTGTTTGCATAAGTTGGGAAAAAAAATATTAGATTAGCAAGAAAACCAAATAGTTTGCCACCTGCAAGTTCTTGAGAGGTCAGAATAGCAGGTAGGTGAACTTTCAGTATGAATATAGTTGTAATTTTAACAGCTATTCACTTAAATATATTTTGTGAGGAGCAACTGAAAACTCAGTATTCCTTTAAGTGAGTCACTTAAAGTTGGCTATTAGTTTTATTTTTGTTGAGGCCATTTGCCTCACCATTCTAGCTGATATTTGCCAACTTCATTAAAATCTCTCCCATCTAAGATGTGGGTGGAAGTGAGCATGGGCTCTGTGTACACCAGCTGTTAAGAGGGGCTCACATAAAGCACTGGAGCCACCGAAGTTCATCATGCATTACACAACATCTGGAATTGCATATGGTTAATTAAGACTAGAGAGCTTCAAACAGGCTCCAGAGTTCCAAACACCACAGACACGGCACAACAGTGGGAATATATTTACTTCACTCAGCCACTCAAGGAATCCACAGGTTGGTATAGCCAAGTCTTCCTTAGCATCTAGTTACTAAAACCTCAAGCACAGAAGAATACTGAGAGAGAAAAGGTCATCCCCCAAGGTTGGGGTGCAAACAGCATTGCTGGGCAATGATCTTGGGCTTCCGGAACTGGCAAATATTGTTTTTAATAAAAACTTTGACATTAATTGTTATCTTAAAAAAGTGACCTGCAAAGAAAGAGTGAGGGAAGGGGACTTCTACCCAAAAGATATACAGAGAAGGCTCCCCTCTTTGGGGGAAAAGGTTTTTAATCTGCTTGGTTTCCACATTAGAAACTCTGTTCTTGTCTAGCCTGCATGATTTTAAGGATGGAGAACTAGTGAGATGACATCATCATTAAGGATCAAAAGAAATGACACCCAATAAACTGACAAATTTTTATTCAGACTTTTAAAACTTTGCTTGGTTTTTGTTAATGCCTCAAACCAAAACACATGGAAGAAACACTCCCATTTGGTTTACAATTTAACACCAACCATTTCTTCAACTTGGGCCTAGTCTACACTGCTGTGCTCAGTTGACAGAAGATAAGACAATCTCCCATCAGCTTACTTACTGTCCCTTACCATGATGTCTTAACTCAGCTGTGTCAATGGGAAATGCCCTCCCTTTGACACAGCATTACTCTTTTTACTCTCAAATGGATCCCAGAAGTGTTCTCAATTGAGCAGGTCTACACTGGCTGCTCAGTCAGTCAATCTGTGGGGATCAATGCAGCAACTTCAGTGAAGACATTGGTCTCAGACTCAAGTTAGTTCTTAATTCCCATTTCTGTGTTCACAGAAGACCAAACTTGATGTTGCTGATATTTCTCAGACAAAAGACAGGCAGAAAATCCACAAAAAAGGTGGGGTAGGATGGGGGACAATGTTTTAGGCCTTCTCTATACGTCAGAGAGAAGTAACAAAAGACAAAAAAAATTTCTCTTCTTTGTAGGTCTCCACTTTAAATCTGGGGCACATTAATTCTTTGACAGAAAACATTTTTTACCTGCTCCTTAAACAGCTCCCGGAGTACAGACATGCATAGTTGTAGTACTTGTTTGTCATCTAAATGCTTAATGGTTGTCACAGCATCTCCAGTGACCACTGACATTAGAACACTATATTTACCCTAGAATCAAAAATATTCACATTTGATATCATTTCATAAATATTACAAATGCCTAGAAAGTCACTTAAATTACTATTGCTCCAAGGGGGGGGGGGCCCCCAGAACAGGAATCATTGTGGAAAGTAACTTTTTTGGACCAAGTAGGTTATGATGCCTAAGGAGGTTTATCCTCGGTAGTTTTCATTCTCAGACATGAAAGAGCTAGAAGTCAGAGGACAATACAATACAGGACCTCATCAGGTTTAGTTAGTCCCTTTCATAACTATGCAGAATTCACTGGAACCCATTCTCAGTGCTACTTCTGATCTCCTATTCAATGCTAAAGCTCCACTGCTAATTCAAGAGATGAAAACAAGAAGAGGCCCCACTAGGATTCTAGTCAATGGTGTGATAACAGAGGTAGGCAGGGTGACATTTCATTTCGAGCAGAACTACTGGTGCCTGAGCCAAAACCTAGTAAAGTGAATGGAAAGACTTGCATTGCCAAAGCCCTCTGAAGTCAATTAAGTCTTTCTGTTCCCTTTGCCAGGTTTTGACTTAGGCATCAAATGCTCTGCTCTATTACTATAGAATTCAGCTGTCACTTAGGGGTTTCAGAAACAAAGAGCAGAGGATACAGCTGGGTTGTCCAAACCACAGCCCAGGGTGAGAATAGAATGTAGTAAAGGCTAAAAACTCAATTTAGATAATTGGCATATATGATAATAAGCAGAGGGGTAGTTAGGTGAAAGCTGTTAATGAACAGTACAAAAAGTTATTATTTAGACAAAAGGGGCATGTTCCATTGACACCTGATTCCATAGGAGGTGCTGCCAGTTGAACTAGAGGCCGCTGACTTCCTGGCAGGGCCCCGGAAGAAAACTGTTCCTGTATTCAGCCTTCTGAGTTATGGCTTAGCTCTCCAGGCTTAGCGATTATGATATACTGTAATTAATTTTAGGCTTTGTAATTAACTAGTATATCTATAGAAAACCTTACACATTAAATCTTACTGATCTTCATATTGGGTGTGCTGGTATTCACAGTGATCACTAAGGCTAGGTCTGCATTGGCAAATTAGTCCAGACTAAGGAAGCTTAGTTCAGACTAATTTAGCCCATGACTACACTAGGCTTTGCCTAGTTTGAACCAAGAAATTTCTTATTTAAACTAGGCAAAGCTTAGTCACAACTACTAAGACACAGCACTAGTCCAGACTTCTACGCTTAGTATGAACTTTAGTTCAAACTAAGCCATTAGTTCAAACTAACTGCATTCTAGTTTGAACTAAAAAGTCCGCAGTTAATTCGAACTAACCTCAGACTTCTTAGTTTGGACTAGCAAATCCAAACTAATTTTCCCTGATCTAGACATAGCCTAAGTATCCAGTAACAATACTAACATCCAAAAGGGGTAGCTGTGTTAGTCTAGTCCAGCAAAATGAAGAGTCTGGTGGCACTTCTAAAGACTAATAATTCTCATCTTCAAGCATCTGACAAAATGGAATTCTCCCCACGAAAGCTCATGCAATAAATAAATTGCAGTCTTCAGAAGTGCCATTAGACTCCTCGTTTGTTTCATCAACACTAAGGATCCCTGCCTCCAGTCTTGAAAAATGTCTCCTACTTATTTCAAAGCAGCACTTTTAAAAAATAGTTGTCAAGTCACACCCTGTTCTTTTCTAGTTCCATTTTTCTAAAGGGAGCAAACAGCAAAGAAAACCTCCATTGTTCAGTGAGTCTTAAATCTGGATTTCAAACTGAAATTTGTAAAGAGCCAATTGAAACTACTGACATTCAAGTCTATACAGCATATGGTACCTGTGGATCCATGTCATAGAACACGCTGAAGAGCCCACGTTTGCTGGCACTAGGTGGAACATGACCAAAAAAGTCAGCTCCTTGAATTTTGCTGTCCCAAAATCTGTAAGGAAACTGCAAGGCAACCTAGCAAAAAAAAAAAACAACAACAAAAAAACGATTAAGTCAGAAAATTTCACCTTACAAAGTTTGAAACCCACCTATACCTCTGCATTTAAAATGTATCTATCTTTCCTAGAATACCCACATACAGGACGTTAAAGGTTCTCAGTGGAGATATTTAGGTCTTTTTGCTTATCAAGAAAGAAGAGTGGTACAAAATAGTCTGCTTTTTTAATTTGAGAATAGCAACAATCTGAGTAAATTTGGCAACAAAAAACCATGGGCAAGGTTCTGTTCTGTACCTCTTATGAGGCGCTGCACAGAACTCATGAGCGAGAGCGGGGGTTGCAAGCTTGGAACTTCTTCAATGCTGTGTGCCTTTGGAACAGTCCTCCTGCCATCCCCACCTCCAGCACAGAAGAATTTGTGAGGGGATCCTTAGAGACAGTACTATAGATGACTTCTGCACTAATTGGGGGGTCCACCCCAGGACAAATATGGATTTTCAATATCCTTTTATGCCACTCTAACCCTTTTGCCTAATAAACAAAGGTGTTGGCAAGGATGGATTTCACTCCCTCTTTGGGCAATTTAGTACTCTACTACACACATTGTTCAAATACAGGCACACCATTCAAAGATCAGCAGTAATTTTCTACACAACAATTTGTTTCAAATACCATGCTTAAATTAGGATGAAAAAAACTACACAGTATCCAGATACTATTTCTCTTCTATGCTCTTCCATTTATTTATGTATTTAAATGAATGTTATGCAGATTAAAAAAAAATTAAGAAAACAAATTTAAAATAAGTGCATTGCTCTATTTTGCTAATGGCAATAGGGCTTCCCCATAGCCACGTTATTTATTGCAATGCACATACCAAGGCATACCACAGCAGCTCCATGCTTAAAGCATAGAAGTGAGTTATGCTACACAGGATGCCAAGTCAGCATTTTGAAAACCAGGAAACATTAGCATCCTTACTAAGAGGCTCAGAGAAGTTGATGTTCATTTTCTTACACATAACTAAAAAGTAATTTTAATTATGTACCTTTTCAATGACTCCTGCTCCCAAACTGTTAATGGCTTTCATTTTTCTCTCTGGCAGTGGTGGATTAAACTGAATGGCATTTTTCTGAAGAAGGGCCAGTGGTACAGTAACTAAAACCTAAGAAGAATAATCAATTATGATCACAATAGCAAAAGCTGTACAAAGCAATTAAGACTGATTGCTTGTTGTAAGTACCCATTGCTCTTGCACTGAAACAGTGACGAGGTGGCACAATTCTCTCAGTATGACTCAAGGTTAGTGTCTGTTGTCACTATGCATTAATGGCAGTCACAAGCACACATTCAGGTGAAAAATATGCTCCTCAGTACAATAGTTCTCAAGAGTGACTGACTTATGACAGTGATGAACTAACTATGTCAATAGTAGTCATGTTTCCTGATAGCTACAGTTGGAGTGTTTCCCAGTGGCCTTTCTAATTACTTCCCTCACCCAGCACAACCCCTTCATGTCTTATATTGCTGCATTTTTCTTTTGAGCCAATTCAGCCTTGATCAAAGCTGCACACAGCCTCGGCATTAGAAAAGAAGGAAGCCTGGGCAGATTAGAGCAATTAAAGATACGATTACTACTAAAATCTCTCCTCATTTCCTGTAAAAATCCTTCTTCCAGAGAAAGGGAGTAAACAGTCTGGATATGTACTTATCTGTGTGAAAAGATAAACATAAAATGGGAGAGAGATGAGAGTGATGAATGCAACCAAAGATAACACCTCTCTCACTTTAAGGAAAATTGATTTGTATCTTCTCTTCTATATTACCCTCACATTGGCCTCAGAGCATTGGACTGATTCTTATAAATACAGTTATTTAAAGCTAAATGAAAATATACTATTCTTACAAGTGCATTATTATAATGATGTGTCATAAAATAATTCCCAAAATAAGCAAACAGAATGCAAGCAACCATTAACTTAAGAGTTTTTTTAAAAACTGTGTTTTATCACTTACTTGCAAAATGCAGGCAATTCTGAATAGGTCGTTAGTTGAAATGAGTGAGTTTCCACAGTATACATAAATTAGCATTCCAAAGTCAAAAATGCCCAGTGAAAAATGGTCTCTATATCAGATATGGGTCACTAAATTAAGGCATATACATAACTAGACTTTTAACCTCTAAAGGATCTATGACCTAAAAACAGAAAAACTAGAAGCATGCAAGTTACCTTCTGTGCTGTCCACACAGTTCCATCTGCTGTAGTGACTTGGACTTCTTCCCCAGAATAATCAATACTGTGTACCTGGTTTACAAATTGAAAGCAATAGTGATACACCATATTCTGTGAAAAATATAATCCACACTCATAAGATACCAAATTATCACCAGTCTAAAAATTTTACTTCCTTGTACACATTAGCTCTCATTTGATGTGGAAGGGCACATTACACCAGAAAAACTAGTCACTATGGGGAAAAAAAAAAAAAAAAAAGGAACCTGAAACAAAGATCACTGATCAAATAACTCATCCTATGAAGAAGATAGGATGTAAGCAGACAGTTCTCAAACTTTTCCCTGAGCTCCCAGGAATGGCAAGGATAAGGACATGAAAGCCAAGAAGCCTGCCAACATGAGAGACAGGGAAAAATATGGTGTCTACTTATTAAAAAAAAAAAAAAAAAAAAAAGTACCTTCTGTAACTAAGTACACATGACTGAACTCTGTGTATTTTTTTTAAATACTATGGTTAGGCTTAGCCATAAATTTTAGACTATGTCTTCAGGAACATATTTTCAGTACCACAATTTTGCTATAAATAGAATCACTTGCTAACAACTGAGATGAAATCTAAACACTAAAATTATTCAGAAATAACTTAAAAACAAAGCTCTCTTCTTCCATCACATCAAAACAAGTTATTTATTTCAAACCCTGATTTGTTTGTGGAATATGCAGCAATATTTGTATGCTTCAGAGCTAATACCCACTCATTACCTTTACTGGGGTGACAACCTTGATTGGACAGCAGGGAACGAGAGAAACTCAGAGCGTATATATAGAAAGATGGGAGGTGCCTCCCTCATACCCTGTTCAGTCCTCTGCTGAGCCACTGGCTGGGCAAGAGCAAAAGGGGCCAGCTGACTGACTGCCAAAAGCCCTTCCTTCCCCCATTTAAGCTAGCCTAGGCATTTCTCTCTCGTTAGCTGCCTGCTCCTCCCTCCTTCTTCCTGGCTGTAGCTTAGAAGTTGAGCCTCTTACGATACGGTGAGTCTGACTGATCCACCACCATTTGACAACTCACCGGAAACTTAAGCCGAATGTCAACTCCTTCAGCCAGTTTATCTATTATGGTAGAATAGCCTGGTGTTAGAAGAGTGTGATCACCAGCAAACTGGGCAAAAAATTCATTGTGGTCCCATGAGCGTGCAGATACCTGTGGTCCAAACATAACAAAAATTGTCTACCAGCTGGGAGACAAGACGTGAGTTTCATAAAAGCCATGTGTACACAAAGACAAACTAATTCCTTCCAGCTAGAAGATCAAATGCCACCTGGTGCATGGCAATATCAACAAAAGACAAATCCTTTATCTAAAATGAGGCTACACCACAAAAAATGTCTAAATAAGCAAAATGACACAACCTCTGGATAATCATCATATACACGTAGGTTATTATACCATATTGAGAGAATTAACTGGAAAAAGTGAAAGAAAGAAGACTGGTATATAGACAAGACATTTTCCGATTGAAACAAGGGAATATACTTAAATTTATCAAAGAGATTAGAATCTATGGTGTTACTGTGCCAATAAGGGTTTTAAGCATTAGCACTCAGATACAGTATTACATCAGATCCCTCCAACTACTGGAGAATGTTTTCATTTTCTTAGAAAAGGTGAGGGAGTGGAAGAGTTTGGTGCAAAACCACAACCATCACAATCAGTTGGCCTGCCTCCAAAGTGAAAGGTAAAACAGAATGTATCTGTGATTCTAACAGCCACTCATATATAATATAAAAGATGCTTACTTGAAATGACAACCCATGTTCAAAGAAAGGTAATGAATAACTCTCAGGGAGCTGTTTCTAAGGTCAGTGGGTTGGTGCTACTACAAAGTTAATGAGCATGATTATGTGAGATTTGAAGATACCTAGGGTAATCATGATTCCTTTGAAATCAATGGCAAAATGCTAAAAACATGGCTGACAAACATCATGGGAGAAGTCTGAGAGCTTGGTATAGAATGGTTCCCAGCACATGGGCAAGAATAAGAGCAAAGGTAAGGCACCCATAGGATTTCCATTGAAAATGAAAGCATTCTACTACTAAAATAGTACAAATATAATTCAACAGCTATGTTGACAATTATGATATTTACTATCACAATATTTTAAAGTGTTACAGCTAATTTGTCCAATGATATTTTACAGCTAGAAAGACAGCACTAGAAAATGGACTACTGAAGATAAAGTGACAGATGTAAACGTATCCACACACTCTCAAACACAATGAAATTTGCATTTTTTGATCACCACTTGCGTTTGGGTACATGAATCAAAAGCTATTTTTCAAAACCCAGTTTCCACAAGAACAGATGAATTTACCTCACATTTTGCAGTGGATACCTGGGTCTAAGGTTCAAATTGGAGGTGAACTTGATAGGGAAGTGCTATTATCTCTGTTTCAAGTGATGAGAACTGAAGCCCAGAGGAAAAAAATCACACAGGAGGCCTGAGGCACAGCAGGTAAGTGAACCCATTTCCTAAATTCAAGGATCATACCCTAGCCATTGGCTTATCTCCCCCCCCACCAATTTCTAAATTACACCATGCATATTATGACACATGCCACTCACCTCATGGAGGTTACTGCCACAGGCATACTCCAAGTTACTGAGGTGGAACTGCAATACCTGTTCCTCCAGATCACTGAACTGGATACCTGATTCTTGAATGAAAGTTTTATAGATCTCCTGTATCTTCTCTATATAGGAAACAGATTTCAGACATAAAGGTAGAAATAGGTGATCATAGTTTATTGTTCTCCAGATCTGACAAGTCTGCAAGTTAACTATTAGTAGTCATCCTAATTTATTTCTTATGTAGTGAAAAAGTCGCTAAGAATACATGCCAGTAAGATCTTTCACATGTCATCAGATGAAACCCTAATTTGATTTCGGATTAAAATAATTTGACTTCAGATACAAATAAGGCACCATGTGTTTCCAGACAAAGTACTGTCCTCAAGAAGAGGGTGGATGTTGTCGTCACCTCAGGAAAAATTCTGGTCAAAAATGAAGTCAAATGAGATTATCAGTGTAGGCAGCAGAGAAATTTATTGTTCAGCTATTATAAGAGGGCAGTGCTACAGTTTAAGTGACACTCATTCCCCAAGGCTAATCCATCAACCACCAACACAAATACTAATCTGAATGCCCTTTTTATGGAACCTTGCATAATTGCCACAAAAGGAAAAGATCTAAGAGCACTGGGGCCTGTTTCAGAGCTCACTGAAGCCAATGAGATTCTCTTCATTGTTTTCCAATGGGCCTTGGATCAAGCCCTTACTATGGGTCAATGAGTCACTGGGGGGGGGGGGGGAGACTGACTATATTCTGAAAATGTCATTAAAAAAAAAATCATAGCTGCCCTGACCACCTTTATCCAATTAAAACTGCTTCAGCTATTTAGGATAATCATCTAAATTGCAATGAGGTACCCATGTCTAGCCTGTGCTCTGACTTGGACTCACGGGTGTTGAGCTAAGGGCCTGTTTAACTGTGGTGCAGACAGACAGACAGACAGACAGACAGACAATCAGGCTCAGGCTGGAGCCCAGGCTCTGGGACCGCACAACATAGGAGGGAGGTCTCACAGCTTAGCTGAGCATCTACACCATAATTAAAAAGCCCCTTAGCCCAAACCCAAGTCAGGTGCACTGGCCAGCCAAGAGTGTCTAACTGCAGTATACACATACCCTTAGAGACAAACTAGTGGGAGTACAAAGCAAAAGGACAGGTATATTAAAAATGGGCTACGAAAACAAGTGATCCAATCTGCCATGCTATTATCAATTTAGTAGAAAGTTACCCTTCAAATGAGATATAGCATGGCCTAAAAGTCAAGGGGTGAAATCCTGGCCTCACTGAATTCAGAGACAAAGATCACATTGACTTGAATGGAGCCTAGAAGTTTAAGGCCAACCTTGCATACAAATCACTGACATTCATTTATGAAATGAAAGGCAAGCTGGCAAAAAAGCCCTCTTATTTTGATTGTTACAGACACCATCAACATCTCTGGTGTCCAGGACAGTTCCGCTTACCTCCAAGAGGGACATCTTGATGTTGGGTCTTATCTTTTCTCCATTCCGAGACAACATCCAGGATGGCATTGAAATGAAAGTCCATGCGCTTATCTATAGTGGGGTCAGTTATCCTTCCACCTTCTTGGATCAAATCACATCTCTCTCCTAGTTTGTGCATTTTAATGCCGAGCTTCAAAAGAAAGTTAAAACAATCAATGAGTAACATTTCTGCAGGGAAAACTTTACTTTCTAAGCTGCTCAAGTACATTTTAAAAGGAAGAGAAAAGCCTTAGGAATAAGACTGTTTCTAACATGGAGTTTTCATACACCTTAAACATGTCAGTTTAGAAAATATGCATCTCAGCCTCTCAAAAACAAAGATTTAGTTCTAAATGGAAATTGAAACTCAGATGTTAAATCAAGCCTATCACTTTTAAGCAACAATATATTAAAAAGGCACTACAAAAATCCAAAGGTCAGGAAATGGTAAAACTAGAAAAAGTCACACACTTTCTGCTTCTGTAGACAAAGTGCATTTTACACAATAGGGATTTTTATTTATTTTAACTCCAAATGCTCCCCACAAATTCTGACTTCCAGCCTCCCATCCCACCCTACTTCAAAGGCTCCCAGGAACCTCCTGGCCCCTTCTCTCATGCCAAATGCTCTGTATGTCCTCCATGGGCTCCTTCTAGTTCTCACCAAAATCAATAAGGTCCTGCCCACAGAAGTCTAGGACAACTCTGGAATTCACCAGACGTGCAATTCAAAAAATACTGCACTACAGAGAGAGACCCTTGGATTGAGTGTTAAACCTTGATTTGTTTGGCTAACTATCATAATTTAAAAAACACAGTAAAGACTTGACATATTCCATAGATTCCAAGCGGAACAACTGGAGCTGAAACACAAGTTCTTTTTAATGCACTCTTATCTAGTCAGAGATATAGCCTAAGATTTCCTCATTCTACCCATTTAACCTGTGACATTCTGGGCTGCTTACAGTTGCAGATCTTTCTTCAAAACGAAGTTCTATTTTGGGGGAAAACAAAAGCAATAAATAACTGATCTTGCATCATCACTCAAAAGATCAGATCCCTGTGAGTATTCAGAAGTGATAACTTCTCACTTTTCTTACAAATATGTGGTTTTGCTATTTTCTCCTTTTCTCCTCCTAGTGCTGTAGCACACTGGACAGTTAAAGGAAAATTAGCTGCATTTTCTTCCTGGTTCTGGGTCTCCAGATGGCTTGTTAGCTAAGTTCCACTTGCAAAAATCCAACCTAGGAGCCAAACATGAAGCTACCTTGGAGCATGTGATGTGGCAGTCAGAAAATACCTTTTAACTAATAGTCTGTGTCAATTTTTTCTGTAAGTCACTGAACAGTCTACGTGAACCCAAAAAATGCCATAAAACCACACATTCAGGCGACTTAGCTATAGTTTCCAACTATAAATCCCAACTCCATTTCAAGGGCTTGCCCATACTATAACCACCAACCTGTTGGGGACCACTTACAAGATTTTCTTCCACTGCAGGCAAAATCATGGCTCTTTTTGTGTCTGGTGCCTAAACATTTTTATCTTAGCAATATACCTGAAGCTGTGATAAAGCCATGCTCTGTCCAAGGCTGTAGCGCAAATCAAAGGCAATTGTGGTTACCACAGGGAGATTTCACTTACAAGACAGAAATACACTCTAATCACATCAACCATGTCAGAAAGTGGGTCTTCAGATCTGGCTGTTTACAATATAAATGGACCCTAAAGTTCTCCAAGTTGGTAAATTCTTGTGCTTACATACCATCCATTTCTCCATATACAGATTAGTACTACTATGGATTGTTATGAAAGTGGTATTTTTCTATGGAGGTCAAATTTGTTTGAAATCAATTAGATCATTTAATCACTCCCTGTTTTCACTCATTAATCCATGAACCTTATTCACGCAGTTCACTTAAGAGATGAACTAAAGATACTTCGAGCAGCAGCTTCTGAGCTAGTTATTTCTTCACTTTTCCTTAACTGAATTGGACAATAATTAATTTGAGTTGCATGGTGCAAGATCTTAAACTAAAAATTTGCACTCTGAAAATACTTAGCGTTTTGCTTCATTTACAGTTAAAAGGCAGCATTGATCAAACAACTATATTTAAAGAGCCACTCAAGACAGTAAATCCATATATGGATCTCTATCTGAAAGAGAATTCTCGAAACCAAGCATTTATTCTGTTCTTCAGAATTCATAAAGGACTTACATGTACTAGGAAAATAATTACAATCTTAAGTAAGATCAGCCTAGCAACAGGGAATTTTATTATGAGGAAGCATTTGATTTGATTAGTCAAAAAATGTTAAAAACAGATATTTTAAAAAACAGATTGTAATAACCTTAACACATCACTCCTCTGATTATAAAGAAGAGAGGGTAGGGCCTGCCAACCCACGTAGTTCCTAGAAGTAGAGCCCTGCATGGATACAAATAAGTGGATCTGTATCCGATCTGCATCCGCAAGAAATGGCCCGCGGATATCCACGTTGTATCTGCAGATGTGGATATAAAGCGGATAACTGTGGATTTTCAGGGCTCTACCTAGAAGGAAATTTTTATATTCAGGTATTAACTCATGGGGGGCAAAACAATGGCACTCATGCATACACACGCCTACATGGCTTTGTGATCAGGTGACTTTCATTGACAATAATGCATAACCATTACAGGGAACCCACTTGCTCACACATTAGTGCTATTGGGTTGTTGACACAGCCATTGACAATCTGTGCTCCTTTTCCTACTGTGACACCTTTGAAAGTCTTGTCGTCCCACACTCGTCCACCAATTCTGTCTTTCGCTTCTAGCACAATGACCTGTAACACAAACATAGCTTAGGAAGTTGTCAGAGAAATTGTTTTAATACTTATCTATGCCCCACAATAAAGATAAAATGAAGTTGCTTAGTTATGTTATTGAAATCAATATTTGATTTAATTGATAAATGGCCACTCATATTCCTCAAATTGTCATTTAAAGGTTACACTGGCCTAAAGAGAGACACACACACACACACACACACACGCACACGTGTACATATACTTCCAATTAAAAAACAAAGGCAAAATTAACACCTTAAAAAAAAAAACTAAGCTTGAGTATATAATTTCCTTTAACATCTACAAGTTAAAAAAAGCTTTTAGTTTTTCAGGTTTAGAGAAAGGTATGCCATTCAACCATTACACGTTGCCTATTGCTGTTTCTTTTAAAGTACGTTTAATGTACATTTCATATCTGAAAATAAACGTGTTCAAATAAGATAAGCAATATATTCAATTAAAATTGGTTTTCAATTAATTACTTAGTGAGCAAATAGCAAAGATACATTTCTGCATTACACACACACAATACATGTGATTCAGGAGTCATGAAATAGGCTGAACGTAGGTCAGCAGAATTTAAGCCATAGCTTAAAAAAATATTAAGGACAGGATTTTCAAAAAGAAATCAAGGCATTAGGTGATCAAGTCCCACTGAACTTTCAATCCTGCAAACATTTACACATGGAGGTAGTTTCACTGATTTTAATGATACTGTTCACATGGGCAAGTTATTTCAGTGTAAATTATTGCAGGATCAAGATGACTAGAGTTATCAAAAGAGTAGGGAAAGAGGGACAATCAAATATATGCAATTTACTTCCATCAGTTTATTATAAGCACATCACAATTATTATAGTAAAGTTAATTTAATAAACAAGAATGACCACCACTTTCCTCATTATTTTATTTTATGATAGCACCTAAGAAACACAGTCAAAGATCAGGGTCCCTTCTGTTCTGGACACTGTTCTCATAAGTCATTTTGTAAAACAATACGTAAAATACTGATGTTCTACTTTGTTTAGCCTTGACCAAAAAACAATAAATATTACTAACCAAATTAAAGTCTAGAGTCTGCACAGTTATTGGGCTCTTCTAAAGATGCATCTGTATCAGGAATGTAATTTTTCTACTTCTGAGGGATAAGTTTCTAAATCCTATGTTGTAAGAGAGCGGTTGATAGTAAATGTTGAATAAGTTTATTTATCTTATAGCTTTTTACCTTAATTCCAAAGTTGTGCAGTTGTCTTGCAGCTGCTAATCCTGCTGGACCAGCCCCAACAATAATGACAGATTTCTTTTTTTTGTTTAAAAAAAGGGTGTGGGGGGGGGGGAGGGGAATGAAAGCATGAGACAGAAATTAGCAAGTGTTCCTCTAGAAGAAAAACAGTCAATACAAAACCGAAAATCAAACACTGCACACTCTGGGTGACATCTATGCTCCCACTGAAGCCTGTGTCCTCTAAAATAATCAATGACAGCTTTGAAAGCCAATATGGTTGAAGGAATGCCAATTACTGCTTTGGGGCTAGTAACTGGTTTATCTGAGACCTTTAAAAGCAGATGTTTCAATACAACATGACTAAAACAGTGTTGATTTAAAAAATCAAGTAAGTTTAGTGACTTAAAGCAAAACCATCATATATATTGTAAGAATCTTTGCTCACAAAAGGTATTAAATGTTTAAATAATGAAAATTAGTTTCTCTCTCTCTCTCTCACACACACACACACACACACTCCTCCACATGTAGCATAAAACTGTATTTATCATCATTTCAAGGAGATACTACATTAGAGCATATAAGCTGCAGTGTCGTGTCACACAAACTACTAGTTTTACACAAGTACTGTTTGATCATTCTCGAAAGTCACACGTTCTAGCCTTGGGACATGGGGAGAATTGCTATGCTAGGTTGCAGAAGGAAAGCAAAGCATTTACCATAGATTTATAAAACAGGCTAATAGCATAGTTCATTCTTGTCTACAATGGCTATGGAAAACATAGGCCTGACGCTTCCACTGGAGCCAAAGCGACTTAACATTTTGCTAGCAAGAGCTATATTTAAACATGATCCTGGCTACCACTGATGGAATTGCAGACTGAAGCAAGCACTCACCAAAGCCAGAAATTAAGCAGCATCACATTCTATCTATTAATTATATAGAGACTATTATGGCTACCTACATTGTGGTATTCTTTGGGAAGAAGAGGCTGGTCAGGACTGACTGACAAAACTCCTGTATTTATCAAACCTTTTCTTGCCATAAAATAAAGTATCCTCTCCATCTCTTGTACACAGCGAATACGCACGAGCCCCCGCACAAGGATACGATGAGTACATTTGTGCGGGGTGAGAGCTTCCTGCATATACAGAAACAAAATAAAGACGTTAATACAAAATACTTTCCCATTTTTCAATTGTAATTCAGATACTGAAATCTAACCTTTAACCAAACAGGTTTCTGAGAGAGATTAACAAAGAGTAAAGGTCAGTTTTGTGTGCCTGTGACCTGCATGGAGAGGCACCCCTGACCACTTGATTCTTCTAGTTTTCCCATAACCAGAGTGAATTAACACAGAACAAATGAAATAAAAATATAACAGATCATAGCTACATCTGATACCAGCCAAGTAACTGTAGATACTGAAGCAGTGTTAGGTATTCAAACTTTTCCACTGAACGCCCTATGGATCTGCCCAGTAGAAGGGAGTGCAAGTTGTACATTTCTCCAGCTGAAGTAAACAAAGATCATATTCAAAAATCTTGTGGTATGGGACAATATTGCAATGGGACACAAGTCCAGAAGTCTTAATTTTAAGAAAACCAATAAGGCTTCTAATCTTATTTATACTGATATAAATCAGGAGTAATTCAATGAAGTTAATCAGCGTAAATACAGAAAACCAAATCCACAACTATGTCTAGGGTCACCTGTGCCCCTGCAGATATACTAGAAGATGGCAAGGATGCTGCTGTTCATTACATGGTGTGTACATAGCATGCCCTACAAACATTCTGCACTTAGTTTCTATTCTGCTATAAGTTTACATATTTTATTTTTCCTTCTCAGTCATATTCATTCATAGTTCTACCATAAGCTTCTTTTCATGCCTACTGTTGTCATTATTTACCCACTATTCACATAAACAAGAAGTACTGAGGTGCTCTAACCAGCCAGTTAGAAACATTCTGAAGTCTCCCTTTGCTAAGTTTGTACAGGGCTTTCATCTTAACGTTGGAATGTTTCAAAAACGTTTGCCAATCATTTTAAAGGATGTTTCTTGGCATTATGAAATATAAGAAATTTTTCTGGTTGATGGTAGTTTTCTCCTACAATTTTTGACGTGCAATTGCTGCGTGCAACACAGATTCATCTTAGAACCAACTTCATTCCATTTGCATCCTCTAGCACAGCTGTTTTCAAAGTACTGGGTTGCAGACCCACAGATGCTGGGTTGTGGTCCCTGCACTGCAGGATAGTAGCTGGAGTCCCTCTAATTCTCCTGTTGCTGCTATCACTTCCAATGGGAAGGAAGCAGTGGCTTGAGACTTAAAGGACGTCAGCAAGCAGCAGCCAGCGTCTTTTTCAAATCTCCTGCTGACCCCCGCATCAGTAGCGGTGGCAGATTTAAAAGGATGCCTGCATCCTGGCACTGCTGGTTTGGCACAGCTCCGAGGTGCCCTGAACCCCATGCCCCTCTAAGACTACCATGGGGGCAGGGAAGGCAGCTACCCCATATCCTGTTGGCACTGCTCAAGGGCACAAGAAGCTTCCCAAACTCCCAAGTTGAGGTATCTCCTGCAACAAGTGCCCTGCTGAGGCAGCCGTGAACCCTGCAGGCTCTGCTCTGGGGTAAGGGATTCTTCCCCTGAGCCAGGGATTCTCCTGTAGCCCCTCCCCCACTTGGCACTGCGCCAGGGTAGGGGCTTCTCCCATAAGCCCCATGCCAAGGGTGAAGGCTTCAACCCCAACCCCCAAGCCAGCCAGCTGCCATGCTGCTCCAGGGCAGACAGCCATCCCATGCCCCCCTAGGGCCACTTTCAGCCTGGTGGATGCTGCTCTGGAGCAGGAGCTTCTCCCCTGAGTCCCATGCCCCAGGCTGAGGCTTTTTGCCCAACTCTGAGCCCCAAGCCAGGGCTGCTCTGGACTCTTTCCCCAAGCTGGGGCTTTTCCCCAACCCCAAACAAGGCTGAGCTGGAGCTTCTCCCATAGCCTGATTCAGTGAGGGAAGGTAGCAGTGACAGAAAATTTAAAAGGACTCCCGTCACCCTAGCATGCCTGGTAGCAGTGGCAGCCAGTATTCTCTCAAATTTTCTGCCATTGTTATCATGAACACCGGGGGAGGCACTCTGTGCGGCTTCTTTCCATTCATGCCTGGAGTCCCGTCCCCAGGTGTACAATAGACAGGGGCCACTCCAGAAGACTTATTTTCACTCCATGTCTGCAGAGGGGACCCCCACCCTAGCCTAAAGTCGACTCCCACAGTGGCCCTTTTCCAGGGTGATAGCGGAGGGGGTGTCCCAGGAACGCTCCAGAAAGAAGCGCTCTGGTCTTCTTTAGGACTTATGCCTGGGGAACCACACCTCCTCCCCCAAGCCATGGCTGCCCTCAAATTTTCGGTTGGAGGGGCCACTGCATGCTTATGGGTTGGGAGCTGGGTCCCAGCAAAAAAGTTTGGGGAAAAAAACAAAAAAACAAAAAACAACCATTGCTGTAGCAGGAGGGCTCTTCTGCCCAAACTTTTTGGGGGCAGTGTCTAAGACCACTAACTATAAAATTATGCCCCATTAACTGTCAGCCTTCCTTACTTTGCAATTTGTGTACCACAAAGACAGGATGAGGTTTCTCAAAGCTAGGTACATGGTTGGGTCACGTGAATATTCCGGGAACTCATAGAGCTCATCTAATTCCATGACATCTGGTCTCACACAGAGTGCTTTACCACATTCATTGGGCTGGTAGAAGGGCTGGAAATATTTGTTCATCCCTGAAATGGAATAAAGACATGCTATGAATTAGTCATACACTGCTGTACTGACTGGTCCTGATCTGACTGTACACTGAACACACTTAGATGACCATCCTTGGTGTGGTAGTGAGGAAATCCTCAAACCTCTGACAACCCTCAGGATTGTGCCAAAATTTTCACTGCTTTATTCCTTCCCCCATTTGCTAAGTCCTGCAATGCAGACCTCATCCTTCCAGTTGAGGGGATCTGGACCTATCCAGGTTAGGTGTCTCTTTTGGCTCACTAGGCTAACACACCCAGGCAGTGACAAATAGATGCAGTAGCAGGAAACCAGGCTAACAGATGTTCTAGTCTGACATCTATACAATTCTTTCTTCTCTCTGAAACAAAAAACACTACCTCAAAGTGCAGAACACACTGAAGACGATTAAGCTGCTAGACAGCCTCTGACATCAGCAATGCTGATTGCACAAAGTTTACAGCTACCACAAACAGTTAATATAAAGATTAACTCTTTGTTCATAAATGATTAAAACCCTTGTGTTTTCCAGATTGCTAACAAATAACTGTGATCCTTTGCATTTCTAAAGCACTGTCATATCCAAGAATCCTAAAGTTATTTATAGACATCAATGATTTAAGCATCAGAGAAGTGCTGTGACGTATGGATGCAGTACTGAGTCTAATTTTATAGCAGTGGAAATTGAAGCTCAGGTTGGAAGTGATTTGCCAATGGTCACAGAGAAAATCTGTGCCAGAACTGGGAAAAGAACTTGGACTTCCTGTCCTAACATTAACCTCAAGATCATCCTTTGAGACCAGAGTGCAATACAATGATTCAGTTCAAGTAACTGAACATACAACAATCAAGGAAAGGACCAAGGCAGCTGTCTTATGTAAATAGAAGCAAAACAACCCATTACCAGGCACATTAGGTGCACTCTTTACATGCTCTAACTTCACAGCATTGGATTCGCCAAGTGACCGGTTAGTGCTGGTACAGGAGGGACTCATGCCTACACAGTCTGGATAATACGCAGAGAGAAAGGGAGCTGCCACACTGTCCTTCAGCAAAGGAGGGAGGATGAGCATGGAGTACCACCAATGGTCTGAAACTTCAGCAACTCTCTGTATGGAGGAGAGAAGGCAGAAGAAAACAAGCATCAGAACTCTGAACACATTTGATCTGGCTTTTCCATTTTACCCCTCACAACACGGATCTAAGATTACTAAAAGCACTAGCCTCAGAGACAACACAGTTTCAATTACAGAGATATTTTCTCTTCCCTCCTTTGCCTGACTTAGCTAGTTTTGCAGCAGAAATTAACCTGGCAAGAGTCACAAATTCAGCATCCATTTTCCAAGCTAAAAACTCCCATACTATTTTACCACCCCCAGACAAGGCATTTTTAATTGTTTCTGGTTCAAGACAGCTGAACTTAAGGAAGTTTAAAGACTTATGGCAATTCATAATTGATCAGTCTCATTTACATTTTCTTCTCTGCGACAATGGACCCTAACGTGTAGATCTATAATTAAAACACAAAATCAAACAAATACATATTAAAAGCTTAAATATGTAGGCAAGCTTACACAAAAGTGTTAACAGGAATTCACTTGTGACTGTATGGCATATGGGACCTTTTTGTACACTAGCCACCTTTGCTTACTGGACATGACGTGGAGAAAAATTGCAATGCAGAATCATGCCATTCCCGTACACAACGCCACTCTTCAAAACAGTCAAACTTTGTAATTATTGTGAAACATTACAGGTTAGTTTTTTAATATATTTATGAAGACTGTGTACAGAACTAACATGTATGAAAATGAAGATCTTCAAAAACACAGAGCATTTTCTACCCATATCTGGATGGTTAGTGCGTCAGAACCCAAAAATCGGGAGCAGACCTGGAAGCAGGACCCTGAGTCAGAGAGTATGAGAATGACATGAAAATTTATATTAAGAAGGAAAAAAGATTAGAAAATTGTAGGGTCATCCTTTTCATTGTTAAAATGGATCCTCCTCCAGATGAGGCAGCACACACGCCAGCACAATTAGAAAGATGCTGCTTTAGTTACAACCTCTGGCCAAGAAGGGGTGGAGGGGGGATGGTAACCTACCCTATTTCCCATGTTTCATTCCCACTTTTAAACAAACAAGGAAATGGGAGCATTTTATATATAGGAAACTCACCAAATCCTCAGGCATGGAACATTGGTCCGAGCCCTCGGTCTGAAAGAGAAGTTTAACTACATCAGAACCTGTATAAAGCCACACAAGAGTATTAAGGAAAAGAAGCCATCAGACTATGGTACACCACCTTTTGACCTAAAAATCTATTTTAAAAAAAGTGCTCTTTTTTAACATTTCATAGCAGAACTAAATTACCATATGCAAGTAGCTTAGGGTTTTGTGGGTCCCCCCCTTAAACAATCCATATTAAAAATACTAAAAGGCCAGATACCAAAGATAAACTTCCCGGTTGCTTGAACTGAATGGACTTCACAATCTATTGACCCCCACATTAAAATATACACAGAAGGGGGTCTGAGCAGAAACAGAGGAGTTTTGCCTTACATGGCATTTCAATGTTCAGCAATCCAGACACATGCATATATGGAAGGGCAGATATCTGCAACATTTATACAAACATTAAATAAAATCACTTCCTGTGTATATACAGTAAACTACCTTCAAATGCCTAACAAAAACGCTTATCTGTAATGAGGACTATGTCAACAGCAAGAACATTTGAACAAGCAAGTTTTGTTTGTTTGAATATCAATTTCAGAAATATCCAGAAGTATTTCAGCTGGTAAAATGTGTTTTTACATGAAACACCATAAAAAAGTCAAGCATAATTTTATCATTTTCTAGGAAGAGCCCACTCTAGGCTGAAAAACCACAAGAAAATTCCCTTTACCAAAGAATTAAAGGGTGAACTCCTGATTCACATCAATAGTTCCAGAATTTACTTTAAATGTCTGAAAATAAAGATCCAGAATGAAGCATTTCCTCAACCATAACGCCAGTATTTTTAGTATACTTTAATGACTTTTAGAGTTCTATCTTCAAATCAAGTCTGAAACTCTTCATTTCAAGTTGTCAAGAAGAGATGGAAAAAAAAAAAAAAAAAAAAAGCCATGGAATTTTACAGATGTTCTCTCTCTCAGCAAACACACCCCTCAAAGATAAAAGGATACTGAAAAAGCACACACATTTTTGAAGCAACAACTATTTTCTGGAGATTGATGTTTCACAGCATTTTGAAACAAGTAATTTTACAACTAATTGCACAGGCATTTCTACAAACAATCTGAATATTGCAATTTCACCACTTTCCTGAAGGAAATTGCTTAAGTTTTTTTGAATTGCTGCAGAATATAAACTACATAGCTCCCAAGATAATCAACTCATCATTTTTGCATACATAAGTGTTAAGAGAAAAAAATAAGCAAAGTTAATGTCTAAAACAAGAGCACTACCTTAACTGCAGTTTAAGTAGGGACAAAGAGTGTTGCTGTTACCTTAGTAGAATTGTTCAGTTTCATGCCACATCGGTATGTTTTTGCTATTTGTGATGTAAGCTGGATTTCCTTTGTCAGCTGACGCCATTTCCCACACTCTGGCTTTGTGCACTGCACCTAGAAGTAAAAACCAAAACTTGTTTTAACTTGCAAATGACTCTGATTATAGATCAAGGTCATGATGCAAACACCAGCAAAGGAATGTGGTAGTTAGGAAACATACTCTGGGATCATAACTAATGGGTAGGTAAGAACAAAGATGCAAGGGAATTGTTAAATACATTATTCACATAAGGTGAAATTCACCCTCATGCAGCAGAGTAGCACCAAGGTCCTGCACAGTTTCAGCTTCACTTATGCAGAGGGACAGGATGAGGCCTACGAGCCATGTAAGCTCAAAGGCTGTAAATGGGATTTTATGCAGGACTTCCACATGAACATGAATTTCACTCATCAGACTTACTGCTCAGATGTACTGAGCACACTATTCCCAATTATTTCATTGGGGTTTGGAAGTATGCAGTACCTTCAGGATTAAACCTTTGCTGCCTGCTGCATTCTCCCTTTCACTCAACCTCCATTCCCTTATGGCTGGTTTTCTCCCTCTCTCTCAATTCACCCTAATGCTACTTGTCTCTTCCCCACTCCTGACATCTGCTTCCATCTGAACTACATCCTGATGTTTCCTGCTGCTTCTGTGGTTAGATTGAGTAACAGAGTGTTTCTCAGAGAGCACTTACTCAAGGATTGGGAAAAGTTTCTGACACTGCAGAAACTAATCAAGACTATTCTCTGGAGCTAGCTTTGGCCTCCTGCACCCCTATAACAGACATCCTCCTAGAGTCCCAGAACAGAATCTGCTACTTGGCCTTCAAGCTGGAACCTACTGAAAATGCACATACTGAAATATATCCCTACACAAAGCTCTCTGCTCCTTACCCAATAAGGAAGCTGTTGATCAGCCATGAAAGCTTTGGGGCTGGGCTCACTTTTACCGTTACTGGTCCAAATCCTTTTCCAAGCAGTGTATTTCTCATAACCATCTTTATGGCTAAGAAGGAAGAAAGAAAACGACAGCATTTTATTTCTTTAAAAAAAAAAAAAAATAGCAGCAGCAATCAGGGAGTGTCTAGACCTACGTTTCCTTTTAATAAATAAATACAGTGGCTAACATGCAAGACTAAATTGAGCTAGTTTAGCCTATAACTGCCATGGTAGTCTTTCAGATTCACTCGCTGATTTGAGATACTTTGAATTTGAAAGGCACTTTGTAAAACTAAACACACACACACACACACACACACACACCCCTCATCCAGAGTCACTCCAAATGAATTTACTTAAAATTCTGCTTGCTTATAATTAGGCTTGGCAGATTTTTTTTGGGGGGGGGGGGGGGGTAATTTTTTTCCCCAGATAATATCAATGTTCATTAAGGTTTCCCCCTATTTTTATCAGTTTAAATTTTTGCAGTTGTGGGAAATTATAGGTGGGTCAGACAATTAAATGACAATAGATGTTAAGTTCCAGAGATTCAAAAAGATAAAGCTTTATAACTCTTGATAATTTTTGTTTTCACATCTTATGTCAAAATATACAAAGCAAATTACCATAAATCAAACTGTAATAAGATCTCAGGCAGTACCTGCCTTACTTTGCCTATCTGTAAATTTTGATTTATCATCATCAGAAAGTTTCAGTTTGTGTGTACAGTGAAACTGACATTTACTAGTAAAAATCTAATCCCTCCAACTTTCATTATAATTTAAAACTTGACAGCATATCTTTAACAAGGACACGAGTTATTGCCCGAAAGAACATCTTCAGAACCCATTGCTCATTGTTTTTGTTCTATTTACACTCTTTTGAAAAGACTCTGACCACGTTTTTAAAAAGTCAAACAAGAAATGACATGCAGCTCAGACTGCCACTTTTTGGTTGATGACTAGCCCACACACTAGCTAGTTTGCAAAACTTACACTCAGCAGTATCTAAGCCTGACTTCAAAATAAAGTGAGCACAAAGGAGAAAGTTTTAAATATTACTTTTAATAAATGAGACTGTCTGCACATTTAATACTCAAATTTTTCCAGGACTTCTGTAATAAGACAAGCAATGAGCCCTGTGGCACCTAAAGACAAATTTATTTATTGCATGAGCTTTCATGGGACAAAAACCCCATTTTGTCAGACACTATGAAGATGGGGGAACTCCCTTGCATTTATTTGCATCCCATTCTGCAAGTTCCCCCATCTGCAAAGCATCTGATGAAGTGGGATCGTCTCCGATGAAAGCTCATGCAACAAATATATTTGTTAGTCTTTAAGTGCCACAGGACTCCTCGTTTTGTTTTGCTGAATTAGACTATCATGGCTGCCTCTCTGGAACGTGTAATAAGAGATGGCCTCAATAAGCGTACCTTCGATAATAGTGATCAAAACACTCATTGCAGAAATGTTCCCCACAGGAGAGATGATACCATCTAGATGTGTAGCCATTTTTAGCGCACCTAGGACACAGGAAAACATGCAGGCGGCATTATGATAATTAAAAACACCTCAAAAAACCTAAAAGCCTTCCTGCTGTGTTTTAAAACTTGAAAAAATGTTATGACCAAGACAAGGCAGGGCAGAAAAGTTTGATACTCTACTGTTTCTTTGCATAACGAGTTGTAAGTACTATAACAATAGTAGTAATATTTAGAAACTCATTTTAACTGCTCGTATGTCACGAGCAATACAAGACGCATAGGCAGCAAGCGTACATCACGTACAGTTTTATAACTAGTCTCAGATTGCAGCAGCCTCTCTCTAGCATGGTCAGCTGGATATGCCCACTGCCAGCTCTCAGAAAAGGCTGCTAGATATTGATAATCATTGCTATTATTTATAGTGTGACAGCCCTCATTTACCAGATGCACAGGAAAAAAACCAGTCCCAGTCTCAAGGAGTTTACAATTTATTGAAAAGAAAAAAAGGGGGAGGAGGGGGGCAGATTTTCTTTACCCCATCCCTCAAACCCCAAATTCATAGGTTGATTAAAGCATAAACATTAAATGAACTGCTACTAGGAACTAGAACTGATCTGTACATGAAATACCTACTGTATGATTGAAAACTGGGCAATGAATGAGTGGATTATTTTAACGCAAGACAAATCTCCAGTTACACATTGTAAGCATTCATTCTCTTTTACTGTTTTATATATCATGAGTTACCTCAGACAAAGCAATCAGTCCTGTATTCACATAAATAAACCCAATGAAGTTAATGAAACTTTCCTCTAAAATTATATAGTGGCAAAGCACACTAGCTAGCTATGAAGTGATCTAATTATGAAAATATTTTTAAAAACAACACTCAAAATAAGACTTAAAAATGATTACTAAATCTTAAATTGCCTCCTGAATACCAACATTTAAAATCACTACTGATGGCTTCCTGGGTACCAAAAGACCCGTATGTCACATTACACTCAGTTGCCAAAACTTTCAGTTTTCCTGTGACAACTTTCATAATACAAATATTCTCTCTCATTACTAAAAGATTCAACACACACAAAATTTAGAACTTGAAGACAGCATAAAATAATTTCATATTATAGCTAAATTAATAGTACAATATTAGGCTGGGAGTGGACAGTTAATTCCATGGACTCTGTCACACACATTTAGACTAGCATGCTGCACATTACAGGCCCTCTCCATACAGTAATATTTTACTTCTCCATGCCTCTATGTTCAGAATATGAAAAGCAAGAAGTATGCGTAAAAATGTTTACAGGAAGTTAGTAATAAGTGAAAAACAGGATGTTATAATGAACACAGTTTTATAACCTTAGGAGACCTGACAACAGATCACAGAATACTACAGCAACACAGTAGTAGTATAGAATAATACATGATGGTTTCATTTTGTGTTTAGCTAGGAAGGCCTTTTGTCTACGTTTCATACACACACCCTTAATTTCAGAAAACCAACATCTGAGCCAGAAAACAGCAGATATGCTGAATTGATAAGCCATATCCTAGATGGACATTAATTCAAAATTAACAACATAACAGCAGAAAGTCACCTGAAAGAGATGTCATTTGTGATAATTCAGTGGTGCACTTAGCAACAACCAGCATTACATCTGTACCTCTCAGTTTTGCCTTTTGACACAAGAGATTGTCAAAAACACAGGCACATAAGTACAGAAAGACAAACCTTTCAGCAGCACTTGCAAAGCAAACAGGACATGTTGCAGTGCATCCAGCTTTTTCACATTTTCTGTATTTCTTCTCTGATGCTTCATCATCATCCTCTGCTGTTTCAGTTGCTTTCTTCTTCACCTAGCAGAATATAGCTAGAACTGAACTCTGAGGATATGTGACTGGAAATGACAATTATGCTGAATTTTCTACAACGCAACACTCAGATTTCTTTGTTTAATTCAGGGCCCAGCAACAATTGGTTAAAATAATACAAATCAGATCTTTGGAAGCAGTAATAAAAGAGGCACAACGTGGGACAACTTGACAGCTGTCACAATGAATCAGCTTTCAAGATCCAGCAACCTTGGCAATGTCCATTTAAGATAAAGGCTTCTTGATTTAGTCTTTTAACTGAGGACCTTACAGAATTTATAAAACTGTTTAAACCAATATTTACACTCCTTTGGATCCCAGTGTTTCTAGCACCACCATTCCAATACCTCATTAGAACTCTTATTGCACAAAGCCAATCAACATTAATATACATCAGTGAAATTTTGTTATATACTCCTAAAATGTAGATGTTAAAAAATTAACCAAACTCCAATACAGAATTCTCCTGGTCACTTTGGTCAATTTGCATGTTCTATCTAGTCCACAATCTTGCAAACTGCTCTGCAAGCATGTAATCCAAGGCCCCACCATTTTCAAAATACAGCCAGTAATTATTCAAACAGCTTTATTGCAAATGGAATGAACTCCAGGTGATCTGACCCCACCACTACCTAGACTCAGATGGAGCCCGTTACATCAAGGCCTTCACCTAAATTTACATGTGCAGTACTTTACAGATGTACTAAAACCCTTACTGTCTTTCTGGAATTATAGAGTGCTCTCACCTTGTGGTAACTGGGTGCTGCCCAAAAGGGTTACACAGGGGAGTCCTTTTACAATGAATGATTAAACAAACACACACTCCCCAGTAATTATTTCTATATAGCTTTAAATATAAACTTTTAACACCGTTAAGTACCTGTCTCCCAGAACTCCTCAAAGGAAGATTATCAGGAGACTGGTCCAAGGACGAACACTTCTTTTTTGTTCGTACCCTTCCAGTTGACATTGTCTTATAAGGATCTGCAAAATCAAGTCAGAAGATCATTAAGTAATATTGCAAAATGGTTTGATCTGAGAATGAACTAAATAGATATTACATGAACATTCCTCATCACCACCACACTGGTCAGATCTAGTTAATCAAGCTAAATTCCTTTATACTCTTTAATTAAAAAAAGGAATAGTAACTTAATTTTCAACTGAACTCATTGTGAACAGATTCTTAAATGGTGTAAATCCATATAGGTATAGTCTTAGTTAGACATTACTTAATCCTATCTCAGCACAGGGGATTGACTAGATGACCTCCTGAGGTCCCTTACAACCCTTCGTTTCTACAGCTGTATTGATTTCAATGGACTTAAGCTGATTTGTACCACCTGAAGACTTAGCTGATAATTATGGTTCAGAAAGTGATTAAACATAAGCTGATAATGCAAGCTTTGTACTTTTATTCTCAGTGACATTGGTCCTACCTACTGATTTACGGAGGGCAGGGGGTGCTCAGGAATTTGTATAGCATGTATTTAAACGGTTATTTAAAGTTAAGTGAAGGATAAATTAAATGTACCATGGGACTTGCACAACTTCCTATGAATGCACTTGTTCCCCTTAAAGTATGGAGACAACTGTAGTTGTATTGTATTACGTGCCATAATAATACTTCACAGTTTAACAGAAAATGTATTATAGTAGACTTTATAAAAATAATAAAGCCTTAACAACTTGAGGCTTCCTTCATTATAATTCTCTATGAGTAAATCTTTGGACACGAGAAAAACTACCATTTATTGCGTAAGTGATAAGGCGTGCAGATGTTGCTGTATAAAAACACGCCATAACAAATTTACAAAATAGGCTGCTGTTAAATATAGCCTTTTCTCCAGGGAGTAAAGTACGAACAAAAGACAACACCGGGGGAGGGGGAGGGGGAGGGGGAGGGGGACTGAAAAAGAAAAAGACACTAAGTGGAAGTGATACCATAGAAAACTAGCCATATTAATCCACTGATGTGAGAACTCACTCTGCATTATTGAGATATAAACGTGACAGTCAACAATTACCCTATGCAGTTAATAATTTTTATACTTGTCAGCCTTTCCAATAATCAATCATTGCTATTTCTATATCTAGCACTTTTATGTTGCATCTTACTATGAGGAATTAATTGCCACTGAAGTGTTAACGGTAGCTTTCTTTTGGGAAGGCATTAAAGTGAAATTTGATTAGAGGCATTAGGAAAAGATAATAGGTGCTTATACAAAGAGACCTGTTTATTACCAAGTTCCAAAGGGGTAGTTGTGTTAGTCTAGTACAGCAAAACCACCAAGGAGTCCTGTGGCATTTTTAAAAGACAAAAAAAATTATTTAAAGCATCTTCAAAGTGTCTGATGAAATAGGGATTTTCTCCCACAATAACTCATGCGGTAAAAAATTTGTGAGCCTTTAAAAGTGCTACAGACTCCTTGTTTATTACCAAGTAGACTTTACATGAATCAATTGAACCAACAAAGTGGCCTCAACCTGAGATGAAAGGAACAGGTCGAGGAGTGGAGGGTCACAAAAACAGAGAGGGAAAGGTGTTTAGAGAACAAACACATTACCCTTCCTTTGTGCATGCAGAAAAGTAGTCTATAGCAAACAATTAGAATAAGGTAAGTAGAAGCATGATAATCTGCAATGTACTGAACAAAGAAGTCACTACACCACAGTGTACTGAGCTGGGAATCTCTCATCTATGTACAGAACACACAGTCTATACTTTAAGACAGTGGTTCCCAACCTGGGGTCCGGTGACCCCCAGGGCTCTGCAGACACGTTGTACCAGATATGTAGAGCCTCCCCCTACTGGGGCTGGAATCCAGCTGCAGCTTGGATTGCTCCCCACCAGGGCCACCTTTCCTTGCCCGTGACCAGATCCTGGCAGGGGGATTGGGCTGTGGTGGCTTCCTGGGAGAGCAAGGGCAGGGAGCCATAGCTGCTGTGGCTCAGCTCCCCAGCAGTGTGGGCTATAGTGGTGACTGTGCCACTTGCCAGCTGTCCCAGTGGTGCTGCCAGAGTGGTGCAGGCCAGAGTCTGCCTGCACAGGCCAGATTACATAATCAGCTGGGGGGGGGGGGGGACGACCAGGGGGCTGCAAAGATCTTTTTTGTTAAAAAGGGGTCCCCAGCCTGAAGAAGGTTGTGAACCACCCCTTTAAGAAGCTTTTCCTAGGCATATACACACTCCTCTGTGACTTGATGCCGCTTTTTCCTGCGGCCTGCTTTCAAGAGTGAGGTGTATATCCTTTGTAGGTTTTTATTTGGTAACAAAGTGAAACTTGTTGGCATTGGAGCTTTTGTCACAGATGGCTGGATGTGTCTGTTTACAAACAATATTATCCTGAAGAAAAATTACCAATATACATTAAATTTGGTGAACCCAACTTTTATTGGGTACCTGCCTATTAGTACCTGGGCAACTGCTAGCTACTGGAACAGAATAGAGTACAGAAGGCAATTCCTTCCATATACAGGATCATTGGCATGGAGAAGGCAGTGGTTACCCTCCACTGTACTGATCAGGGCACAGATAGCTCTTCAGACCTGAAAGATACATGGTCACTGTTACAGGAGGGCTGGCATATTTATACTAAGTATCCAGGAGGAATATAGAAATCTGTTTAGATCAGTGGTTCCCAACTGGTGGTCCACAGACTGCTGGTGCTCTGTGAGGGTCCTGCAGGTGGTCTGTGGGTGTTTGGGGGGGGGGGGATAATTACTGCAGGTACATGTACTGTGACAAGTGCAATATGTTTGTGAGTGAGAGTAATAAATTATTTAAAATAGCTGTGTTTTTAATACCTGCAATATACAAGTTTGACTCCTGTCAGCCATAGGCTATGTTAAAAACATTTAAAACAGCTGGTTTACATGGTGGTCCACAAAAGCTTTCGATGATGATGTAGTGGTCCACGTAAAGGGAAAGGTTGGGAACTGCTGGTTTAGATGTACTGCGAACTGGCATTTCTGGGTTATGCCTTCTGCCTGCTGGATCCTGTCAGTGGTTTAGCCACATTTACTCTCAGCTACACTACTGGATCATGGGAGGAGAAACCTCCTTTCCCCCCAGAAAACAAGAATTTCCAGTAGCAAAATATTCTAGTCTATCCTAGACTTCACATCGGTGAATAATGTTAACATTATTAACAGTTGCCTTTGGGCTGTTCACGTAACTCTGAAAAGGAGACATTTATGATCCATTTTGTCACATCAGGTGACATTTTAGCCATTTTTAATGGGTTACTCCTCCATGGGAAATATTTTGCAATTTAAAGGTACAGTGGTAACCAATTCATCTGAACGACAGGTGGGATCATGACCTTAATGGGATAAATGAGATTTTTGGATGACGAAAGATTTTATCTCCAACCTCAAATTTAAATGTACATTGTTGAAACTGTTTTTAAAAGCCATTTAAGAACCGACGCTCAAACGGTGTTCTAACTAAGCCACACCAAGCCATTTGACAGCCGATTTCCACCCCTTCACCCTAAAACAGACGAATGAGCATTTTTTAAAATTGCCTCGTTATTCACAAGCCCCTTGCAAGACAGCCCCCTCTCAGACACAGGACAAGGCAAGCAGCGACAAGGCGTCCCAGGTCACCAATGGAGCTAGGCCAGGCAATTTGCGGTTTCTCTTCCGAGCCCTGTGGTCCCAGGGGCAGGAAAACAATCCCAAAGAGAAAGAACTCGAGCCACTGGAGCAGAGGCAGGTTTCTGCTCACCTTGGATGCAAGTCACCCAGAAGATGGTGGCTATGAAATGGACATGTCCAACTCACTTCCAGCTAGAGCTGCAATAAAGACAAACCACGGTTAAGGACCCGCAGCGAGGCCCTCCCTGCGGCGAGAAACCTTCCTCCCGCGGCTCTGCCGGCACCTGCTCTCGTCCCCCCGCGGCCTAGGACGAGCCCAGAGCCGGAGCCACTCCCCATTTAAATCCCCACCTCAGCGAGCCCCAAATCCCTGCGGGCCCCCGGCTCCAACCCCCCTTGCTCCCAGGGAGCCCCCCAAAAGGAAAGCCGCGCGGTCACCCCGCCCTCCTCAGGCGGCCTCGCCCCGTGGAAAGGGGAAGCTGCCGCGGCCCACCCACCCGCCGGGGCACCGCCACCATCCTCCTCCAGCCCGGCTCTCCCCCGCCTGCTTCCGCTCGGCGCCCGGCGTGCGCGGGGCAGGGGGCGGAGACAGCGCGTCCCCCGCCAGGCCCCGCCCCCCACGCGCCGGCCCAACCGCCGCCGCCGCCGCCGCCGCCGCCTCAGCTTCCCGCCTCCGGCCCGGCCGCTCAGGTCAGCAGCGCGCGCTCGGTCAGGCGCGAGGCCGCGGCGGCTTTGGCCTTGAGGCGGTTGGAGGGGCGGAGCTGCGGGCGGGTCCCTGAGGAGGAGGGGGAGGCCCAGGCCTGCAGGTGTGGGTTTGCCCCGGGCGCTGGGCTCGGGCTGGGGGTTTCCCAAGGCAGAGCCGTGTGAGGTTAGTGCAGCCGGCAAAAACAAACGAGGAGTCGTGTGGCACGTTCAGACTGACAGGTTTGTCTTTCGCCGCAGCTTTCGTGGGAGAAAAGGGATACCAAAGCCTGGGAAGGAGCGCAGGGAAAGTAGGAAAAGGAGGAGGTTGGAGGACACGTGGAGAAAATGGAGTATTCGTGCAATGGGCTTCTGCTTTTAGCCGCCCCTGGAATGCTGCTGCCTAAAAATAGGGTGTTCCAGCAGACTCGAAGCCCTGTATGTAAAAAGACAGACAAAATCATGTCTTTTTTAAATGCCTGCCGGAGGGAGGACGTGCAGGTAAAAAGGAGGACTTGTCCTGGGTTCAAGCCCCAGGGGGTTGGACTTGATGATCTCATGAGGTCCCTTCCAACCCTAGGATTCTATACTCTGTGTCCTCCTTTTGCCTGACAGCTGGTAACCATAGGGTTACCAGCTCCCGGGCGAAAGGAGGGCATGTCTTTCTTCTTCCCTTCGCCTCCTCCCTCCGGCAGGTGTTTTAAAAATACAGGATTTGGGCTGGCTTTTTGTGGACGATTTCAAAAGGGAGAGCCGTGTTAGGCTAGTCTAGTAAAAAAACAAAAAGGAATTGTGTGGCAGTTTAAGAGATTTATTTTTTGCATGAGCTTTCGTGGGAGAGGATCCCGCTTCCTCAGATGCTTCGAAGCATCTGAGGAAGCGGGATCTTCTCCCACGAAAGCTCGTGCAAAAAATAAATCTGTTAAAGTGTCACACAACTTGTTGTTTTTTTGTGGACAGCAGGGAGTCTCAAACGTGCAGCTCGTAAAGCTATTTCCTGCTGCCCCCCTTGACACAATCGTTACCAGTATTTATGATATCATTGTATGGAAAGGTTTCAGTGCTGCAGCCCTCGGGCTGTGATGCCAATCCTTATGCGGCCTGCTACCAGTCCTCATGTGGCCCTCAGGGTGATTTGAGTTTGAGACCCCTCGGTTAAAGTATTCCGGAACACCCCAGCACTGTTCCCTCTAAGCTGTGCACGTGTGCGCACACACGCAGGTCATGAAACCTGCGCACATGACAAAATAAAGGCACACAAAAAAATTCAAAAGTGCTAATACTGGTGCTCACAAAGAAATGTTTTTGAGCACACAAAGAAATTGTTTGCACACACAGTCTACAAGTAATTAAAGGGAACATTGCAACCCAGAACATCTTGTTTTTAGGGGGAAGCATTCCAGGGTCCCCTAAAAACAGAAGAATGCTACGTTTTCTCCATGTGTCCTTCAATGTCCTCCTTTTCCTACTTCCCCGTCCTCCTTTCCTAGGGTTACCAGATGTCAGCAAAAGGAGGACATGTCCTCCTCTTTACCTTCACCTCCTCACACTGGTAGGCATTTTAAAATACACGATTTTGTCTGGGTTTTTACTTATACGGGCTAAAGCAGGGGTCTCAAACTCAAATCACTATGAGGGCCACATGAAGACTAGTAGAGGGCTGCATGAAGATTAGTATGTTAACCCCAGGGCCGCACCAATGAAACCTTTTCACAGAATGATATTGCAAATATCAGTAATGCTTGTGCCATTGCGGGCCACAGGAAATAACTTTAGGGGCCGCATGCGGCCTGCGGGCTGCATGTTTGAGACCCCTGGGTTAAAGTGTGCTGGAACGTCTCAGAGCACCTTATTTTCAGGGGGAAGCGTTCCAGGGCCCCCGAAAACCAGAAGAATGTTACATTAATGCTACATTTTCTCCATGTGCCCTTCAACGTCCTCCTTTTCCTACTTCCCTGTCCTCCTTTCCTAGGGCTACCAGATGTCAGGCAAAAGGAGGACCTGTCCTCCTTTTTACCTTCACCTCCTCTGTCTGGTAGGCATTTTAAAATATGTGATTTTGTCTGGCTTTTTACTTACAGAGGTTAAATTATGCTGGAATGCCGTGGAATACCTTATTTTTAGGAGAAAGCATTCCAGGGTCCCTAAACGCAGAAGAATATTACTTTAATACTACATTTTCTCCATGTGTCCTCCAATGTCCTCCTTTTCCTACTTCCCTGTCCTCCTTTTCCAGGTTTTGGTAACTGGTAGCCCTCGAATGGGGGGGAAGTCTGAATTTTCAGGGGTTGTGTGTGGGACAGTGAGGGACAAGACCATGGGGGGGGGGCCTGCATGGCACCATAGTAAAAACTGATGAAGTGTTTCTTGACCTTTTGATTTGATTTATCTCACGAT
This sequence comes from Podocnemis expansa, assembly GCA_007922195.1. Taxonomy (NCBI): domain Eukaryota; kingdom Metazoa; phylum Chordata; order Testudines; family Podocnemididae; genus Podocnemis; species Podocnemis expansa. The sequence continues at coordinate 46,234,075 of ML682005.1, forward strand.
AGAGAATTATTCAAGAGAGCTAACTCTTCGCATGCTGCTTTGGGCTTACAAAGGGATCTGGCAAAACTGGGTGATTGGGTGACGAAATGGCAGATGAAGTTCGCTGTTTACGAGTACAAAGATCCAAATGGGTAGCCATGTTAGTCTAGTTCAGTAAAACGAAGTCTTCAAGTGCTATGTGAGTACAAAGTAATGCATATTAGGAAACAGAATCTCAGCCGTACATATAAAATGAGAGGGGATTAAATTAGCTCAGGGGTCAGCAATCCCCAGCACCCATGCCACAAATGGCACGGGCGCCGCTCAGGGCTAGAGGAGAGCAGGGCGGGTTGGCTAGCCAGGAGCTGCCCCTACCGGGGGCAGGTGCCAACCCCAACCCCGATCCCCAGAAACCACCTGCCGGGCAGGGCCATCCCTGGGGCGGGCAAGAGGGGCGATCGCCGGCACCACTGTCCCGTCCCCATGCCAGGGACCGGGCTAGCTGGCCAAAAGCAGCACCTGGCTCAGCAATCCTGGTCTCCCCCCCACCCCCACCACGCAGGCTGCTTTCGCCTCTGTATTGGAGCAGTGGGGAGATGGTAAGAGGCAGCTTGGGGCCTGTACAGCTACACCCTGCCCCGGTCGCACTGCCTCACACCCCCCTCCCTGCTGCTCTAGCGCAGAGTCGAAAGCAGCATGCGTGGGGGGGGGAGACCGGGAGCGCTGATCTGGGCTTCAGCATGGGACAACCGGTTCAGGGGCGGAGAAGCCTGCCCCTCTCCTGGGCCGGCCAGCCAGCCCCGGCCCCCCACTGCTGGAGAGGGGCGGGGGACTGAGCAGGGACTCTGTGAAGGGTGATTCGCCCGGGCCCCAGATCCACCTAGGGATGGCCCTGCCTGCTGCTGCCACCTGATCCTGACCCCCAGAGGCTGTCCGCCATTGCTGGGGGTGGGTGCGAGCCCCAGCCCCGAACCAGAAGCCTGGCCCCGTCCCCTTTTGGCCCCATCCCTGGCACCCACTGAGGTTGGATTAGCTGTTACCACTCAAGAAAGACCTCTTGAAGTCCATTATGGCTAGTTCTCTGAAAACATCTGCTCAATGTAAAGTGATAAGCAAAAAAAAAAAAAAAAGTTAGTAGTATATTATAAACCGGGTGTGGTCACATGTGGTTCTTGAATGAAGAAATGTGTCTCCCAGAAGATCGTCAGCAAATCAGTTTAGGAAAGCATCCCCAGCAGAGGAATTCAGGAGGGGGTCAGGACGGTGGGGAGAAGTGGTGGCATGGTTGGGGATGGTGGAGAGAAGTGGTGGCATGATCGGAAGTTTAAAAAACTCCCCACTAGCCTGCAGTCTTCTACATGGAGCAACAGCTAAGCTTTTACTGTATAGGCCTAATTTTCATGGTAACCTTAAGTAATTCTTCGAATTGACATTAGTAGGATCAATATTTGCCCTCTTTTTATGATAAAATTAAAGTGTGCAATGAATTTTAAACTTAGTAATTTTGGAGTAGGTAAAAGTATGTGGCTATATGCCTCGGTGTGGCTCTCAAAGGTTTAATAATCAACTTGTGTGGCTCTTGAGTTCCATAAGTTTGGTCACTCGTGTTATAAACCATTATAAAAGGGATAGATAACAAGACAGGCAACATAATGGCACTATATAAATCCATGGCATGCACACATCTTGGGTATTCCATGGTGTTCTGCTTGCCTCATCTCTAAAAAGATGTATTGGACCTGGAAAAGATACAGAGGTGAAGAATTAAAATGATTAAGGGTATGAATACCTTCCATCTGAGAGATGAATAAGACTGGGATTTTTCAGTTTAGGAAAGAGATGACTAAGGGGGGATATGATAAAGGGCTATAAAATCTTTACTGCTGTGGAGAAAGCAAATAAGGAAATGTTATTTAATGTGTCACATACCACCAGAACTAGCAAACAAGGAGTCCTGCGGCACTTACAGACTAGCAAATTTAGTTTTTGCATGAGCTTTCATGGTAGAAAATCTGACGAAGTGGGATTTTCTCCCAAAAAGGTTCATGCAAAAAATAAATTTGTTAGTCCTTTAAGTGCCACAGGACTCCTTGTTTGTTGGTTTTACTGAACTAGATTAATATGGTTACCCCTTTGGATATTCACAAGAACTAGGGGGTCACCCAAGCAAATTAATAGGTATCAGGTTTAAAACAAACAGAAAGAAGTTGCTGTCTGATCTAATAGTTAGCCTATAGTAACACCAGCATAGCATAGCAATTCTAAGAGAACTGCTCATTTGCTGTGGCTTATTTTAGTTACAAGACATGAAATAATAATACCTGTCTCTTACCTAGCACTTTTCATCAGCAGATCTCAGAGTCCTCGATATATTTCTCCTCAGAACGCCTCTGTGGGTCTGGGCTGGCCTATTACTTCCATTTTACAGCTGGGGAGCTGAGACACAGAGAAACTATGTGACTTGCCAAAGGTCACACAGAAAGTCAGTGGCAGAGTGAGGAATTGACATGAAGCCTCCCAAATACAAGGCCAGTGCCCCTAAGCAAGAACGCAATCATGCATTAATGATAACTGGAGAAAAACCGTGCACGTGTGTGTGTGTGTGTGCGCACGCGTGTGTGTGATGTCTTTGCAAAATAATTAATAACTTATCTGTCAGCTGTGAAGTTGGTACAAGTTGTTATACTCGTTTTACAGATGAGTAAACCAAAGAAAATCAAGTGGCTAAGATACAGTCTAAGTATATAGGATGTATTTTAGTCTGCAGGAGAGAAGAATGAGAGGGAATTTGATACCAGTCTTTAACTGCCTGAAAGGGGGTTCTAAGGAGAATGGAGCTAGGCTGTTCTCAGTGATGGCAGGTGACAGAGCAAGGAGCAATGGTCTTAAGTTGTAGTGGGAGAGGTCTAGACAGGATATTAGGAAAAGCTTTTTCACCAGGAAAGTACTGAAATGAGTTACCTAGGCAAGTAGTGAAATTGCCATCCGTAGAGGTTTTTAAGGTGTCTTAATGAAGCCGTGACTTAGATAATTTAGATGGGATTGGTCTTCCTCAAGGGATTGGACTAGATATGGGGTCGGCAATGTTTGCTGGCCCCTGTGTGAGCCCCAGTCCCTGAACCTGCATCAGGTGCCGGGAGCCAGGCCAGAAAGATGCCGGGGGCAGGGCCAGCAGAGGACAGGCGCCTCACGATCCTTTTCGCTGCTGACCTGCCCACCAGCTGGGGAACAGAACCAACAGGGAATAAGAGCTTTGCGCACATACACAGCTCCTTTGGCCTCTGGCTCAGCCTGGGAGCAGAGGAAGCAGTCATGGTGTTTTAGGGCTGCAAGCCCTACATACTACTGTCTGTAGGTCTGTGTGCCAGCCTTGGACTACACTAGATGATCTCTTGAGCTCCCTTCCTACCCCTAATTTTCTATGATTTCTTCACGCAATGCAAAATCAAACTGTTTAACTTTGCCACAGGATGATGTGAAGGCCAAGACTATAACAGAGTTTGGGAAAAAATTAGATAAATTCATGGAGAGTAGGTCCATCAATGATATTTACTGGGATAAACAGGGGTGCAACATCATGTTCGGAAAGTAGTCTATTTAAGTAAAAGAAAGAAGGAGTTCTGTGGCACTTTTAAGTATTAACAAATTTATTTATCACATGAGCTTTTGTGGGCACACTCCCACTTCATCAGATGCATGAAGTGGAAAATCTAGCGCTTTAGTTGTAAATTTATACCTACGGAGAAGAGTGGGTCACAAGGTTAATTCACAGATTCTGAGGGATAGTCTACTAGCATATCTCTGCAAAGTAAACACGTTATATTGATTCACTGTAGGAGGAGGAAACAGGAGCTGTAAGTGCTTACTCTTGTTTATATTGAGCCTAATCTATCTTTGACAAAGGAGGGAAAAGTCAAATAGTGCTTATTACTCTTAGACAGAGTCCACACTACCTCCCCCTCTAAACTAAACTCTGATCTATATTGGCAGAGAGGTTTGACGTAATGCTGCTTGCTTCGACCTTTTGCAGTGTCTATCTCCACTGTCAAACCAGTAAGTTCAAATTAAACGGTGCTGTAACTTGCCCTGATAACACCACCCCTGCAAGTGGTGTAGCACTGAGATCAGAATATAACATTTGAATGTAGGTCCATGTAGCCAGAAAGTAGCTTTAATCTTGTTTTTTCCTGTCTTTTCTGTCTGCTGCAACGTAGCTCCTCCCCTGCTTGCAGCCCCGGAAAGTTTTCACTTAATTCCTCCCTCTGCATGCAGCAGTGTGCTTCTCTGTTGTGCCTGGGTCAGAGAAATATCTAGGAAAGCTTTTCCTGTATTTTTTTTCTCCTTTTAGAGAAGAGGGGAAGAGTGGTGAGCAGAGGACAACTGCCTCCCCACAAGCTCTTCCAGCATCTACCCAGAATCCAGTGCATTTCAGGAAGTAATTGAGCAGTGGGGACAGGAGACCCCAACAAGAAATTTGCTGTGTGATCACTTGCCTTTGCCTTCTGTAATTCAACAGCCTAGAACTGAATGACAGTCCCACCCCCAGCATAGAGAAGCCCCTAGGCATAATAGGTGTGTTGCGTGTTCATGTAAACAAAGTTTGATCCTGAACCTTTTCTCTCTTACCTCTCAGCTGCACTAGCTGTAAGGGGATTGCTCATGCAGACCTCGCTAACTAGTTATAATTTAAATTATTAGGGCAGCCAACATCATCTAAAAAGAATGTACCACCAGCAGTGTAAGGAAGCTAGGCTTTGTTCATACTTTTCAAATCTCTTACTCTTTTTCATGTGCAAATATTTTATTGTATATTGTGTATACTTTTAAAGTGTGTAGTGATTTTTCAATTGCACTTCAAATTTCCAACCAAAGACTACATTTGTGATGCCGCATGTCACTAGTTGACCAGGGGGGTGCTGTAAAAACTCAGAGAGGTGTAGGGAAATCCCAGGCTGGGTAGCTTCCTCCAGGTAGGGTTACCAATGGTGGGTAAATTTAGTCTATGTTCACACACAAGTGCCTGTTTCGAAACAAGCCTGTTTCGACATAAAGCCTTATTTCGCAATAACAGAAAAATGTTTTCAAAATAAGGGAAAAGGAGGGAATCAAAATAGCATGTCCAGTGTGACATGCTATTTCGAAATAGGAGAGGGGAGGGGGAGGGAGGCCCTGTGCTGGGCCAGGGAAGCCCCGCCCCCGGGATTCCCCTGCCCCCTGCGGCTCTGGCCAGGGGCGAAGGGGGGCTCCCTCTGCCCCTCCCGCCACCTCTGCAGTGGGCAGGGAGGCTCCCCCTGCCCCCCCCCCGCAGGTCCGGCCTTGGGCAGGGGGCTTCCCCCGCACGGCTCCTGCGGGGTGTGGAGGGGGCTTCCTCCAGCACGGGTGGCTTCCTCTGCCTCCCCCCCCCCCCCGGGGGCCCCCCCCGGGGTTTTCCCCCCCCCCCCCCCCCCGTGCGGCTTCTGCCAGGCGCAGGGAGCTTTCTCCACCCCCCAACCCCCCGCGCTGCTCCTTCCTGGCACGGGGGGTGCTTCCAGGTGGGGCGCAGGGAAAGCCCCCTGCGCCCAGCAGAAGCCACACTGGGGGGGGCAGGGCACCCTGGGCTTGGGGGCAGCCCCAGCCGGCTTACCCCCCTTCCCCTTGCTGGGGGTAGGGGGGTTGAAGGGGGCTGAGGCTCCCATCCCCCCCGCTCCCAGAAAGGGGAAGCGGGGGGAAGCCAGCTGGGGCACCCTCCGACCCCCTGCGTCCCACTCAGCACCCTGGCCAGGGTGCTGGGGGGGGGAACCTTCCCTCCAGAGTGCTATGCACCCTGGGAGGAAGGTCCTTGTTATTTCGAAACAAAGGTTGTTTCAAAATAATATTTCCAAAGGGCTTATTTCGAAACCACTGGTTTTGAAATAAGCCTCCTTTCCACAGCAAAGTGGGTTTAAGCTGTTTCCAAAGGAGGGCTCTTGTTTTGAAACGAGGAGCTCCCTCCTTTTGAAACAAGAAAACCTTGTTTGGACATAGGGACTTTTATTTCAAAACAACCAGTGTTGTTTTGAAATAAAAGCCCTGTGTGAACACACCCTTAGGGACAATGTGTTTAAAAAAAAAAATACAAATTCAATACTTCCAGTAAATCTGTAAATAAATGAAAATGTCTGTAAAATTGGGTAGAAGTAAACTATATTTTGACATCAGTTATTGTCATTTAGAATCACTTATGTCATAAAATGACACTAAATCCACAACGTTATCGTTTCTATTTGTTGCACATGCCCAAAGAACCTGATTGATCAAGCAATTGAAGCTTAAACAATTGCAGAAGTTCAAATGCCTGTGGACAGAATATTGTGAATGAGTAAACACTTCTGTGACATTATTGTATTCTCAGGAAAAATTTTACTGTGTCAGTTAAAAAAAAAAAATCAACTTCAGATCTTCAAGTCAGTAAAAACTAAAATGAGAGGTTGGCAGCCTTGTCCCCAGGCCTGCTGGGCAGCCAGGGTGCAGGCAGCTGAAGAGATTCATGAAGGTTGGTTCTGTCCATTGTCCTGCTGCCCCTGCACTGCTGTTTAGCCTCAATACGGATTGGCCACTAAGGCCCCTGATCCTGTAAATGCTTGAGTGTAAGCTTTATTTTAGACAGGGGACTAATCCCCATGCTGTCCGTGGCTTTGTTTGAGCTTTAAATTAAGCAATAGTATGTGTCAGGGGGTACAAGGTGAGAAGTGGGCAAATCAGACTGTTTTGAGGCATTAAGGAAAGGTAGTGAGCTGTTTGCATAACACAGCCTTTTACTGTAATCTACCCTGACACAACTAGTTAGCAAATTGTGTAATATCATAGTTTCAAAGTTCATGTGAGAATGCTCAGTTACTTCTCTCAATCTCTTGTGCTCCCTGTATTTCCCTGGTTAATTTTACTTTTACTTTTACTCTTTTACTGACTGTTTATTTCCATGGATTTTCTCCCCCTCCACAGGTGAGACAAAAGTACATCAATGCAATTGCTAACCCAAATAAACAAAGTCAAAGAAAAGTTCTGGTATGCCTCTCATTGCAAGATGGTAACTTGCTCACATGTGGTATTTTAGACTACTGTTTGGGCAGTTAAATATTTAACTTCTTCGTTGTCATAAAATTGATACAAGCTGGAATTATCAATATGCTGTTCAGTACTATTATTTTTAAAATAATATTTTAAAAATAATATTTTTCCTGTCACTGAACAGTAATTGAAGATGAGTTCCGAGTTATTTTTCTTTGAAAACTTATGTTTTCACATTCATAACCTTCGTATGATGTATGTACCATTATATATGCTTGCAAATTTAATATTGCATTAGATATATTTTTGCATGTGAATTTATTTGGCACATGAAGTCAGGAAGTCTCAAAATCTGTTTTGGGGAACAGAGCTGGGAGGAAGATCACTGCAGCTGTGCTTTGCAGGGAAAGCTGTCCGTGTAAAAGTATCTCCCTATCACCTTTGAAATATTAATCCTCATTTAAATATAGCTGCTTCCTACAGAGCCCCATCCAGCAAACTGAAATTAAGTACAGTTTGAGAAACTTCTGAGACCACACCTAGAAAAAGGAAAAAACTTGAAAAGCAGAATAGAATGGTTTCCATTCTTTATAATGAATTTCCTTAATTTAGTGGTTTCCCACATTGCTGAAAGCTGAATATCTCTTCAGGAAGATGAAAACGATTCTTGCTTCTCCTCACTGCTACAAATTTTTGTGAAACTTCAGTTTAAAAATGTGCTGTGGGAACTTATCTTCAAACATTTCAGGCAACCCCAAATAAATAGTGTATTTGTTTAGAATCTTATTGCTACTGTATCATATCGTGCTTGAATGGAATACAAGGGATGTGCATAAAAGGTCATGATGGCATGTAGAGTTTCATTTATGAATACAGAACAAAATCTTTTCAGCATCTACTCTTGCAGGAATTAGAGTTTGCTAGATCATCCCACATGTGATATCTATTCACAACAAAGTGCTCTGAGGTGAACGAAATACAGTTGATAAGTTAGGATCCAGAATTTATTATGAATTCTGTTATTAATTTAAAGCCCTTTACAAAACTTGATATGAATAAAATATTTTCATGATCTTTAAAAATCCTAGTAGTTTTTAATAGTGGTCTTCCCCACCCCCAGACAAAATTCAAATTAAAGCTCATAACAACAGTTAATTAAAGTTCTCCTTGATTGCAGGGTCAGGACTTCTGTGCGTGGTAAAAATACTGATTGGGGAATATTTTTGCTCCTCTACGCAGACAACATAAGTATATGAGAGCATGGAGAGTTTTACAGATGTACCAGGTATAACAGAAAGCTCTGATATTGGGCAGCAGCGAAGCAGAGTGGTAACTGAAGAGGAATGGCTGCAGAAATGGGAAATGAGAAAAATTGGATTTCATAATGAACAAGGACATCCGTATGTAACTCTGTCTTCTACTTAAGCTGTTTTGAAGTATGCTGTGTGAAGAATGATAATGGAACAATTTGACCTTCATAAAACTTGTCATAAAAATTCATCCTGGATTCAAATATCAACATGTATTAGTCTTGTTCAGGTAGCAAAAGTGTATTACCTTTGTTCAGAATTCAAGGAGACCTAGACAAATTGGAGCATTGGGCCAAAAGAAATCTCATGAGGTTCAACAAGAACAAGTGCAAAGTTCTGTTCTTAGGATGAAAAAATCCCATGTACTGCTACAAGCTAATCAGCTAAGGAGCAGTTCTGTAGAATAAGCCTGGAGGTTATGGTGGGCAGGAAACTGGATATGAGCCAACAGTGTGCCCTTCTTGCCAAAAAAGACCAACAGCATATTGGGCTGCATCAGTAGGAGCGCTGCCAGCAGATCGAGGGATTGGATTATTCCCTTCTATTTAGCACTGGTGAGGCTGCGCTTGGAATATTGTGTCCAGTTTTGGGCTCCTCACTACAAAAAGGATGTGGACAAATTAGAAAGGGTCCAGCAGAAGGTGATGAAAATGATTGGAGGCTGGCGCACATGACTTACGAGGAGAGGCTGAAGGAACTAGGCTTATTAAGTCTGCAGAAGAGAAGACTGAGGGGCGATTTGATAGCAACCTTCAACTCCTTGAAGGGGTGCTCCAAAGAGGAGGGAGCTAGGCTATTCTCATTGGTGACAGAGAACAGAACAAGGAGCAATGGTTTCAAGTTGCAGTTGGGGAGGTCGAGGTTGGATATTAGGAAAAGCTTTCTCACTAGGAGGGTGATGAAGCACTGAAATAGGTTACTTAGGGAGATAGTGGAATCTCCATCTTTGGAAACTTCTAAGGCTCAGTTAGACAAAACGATGGCTGGGATGATTTAGTCAGTGTAGTCCTGCTTTTGGTGGGGGGTTGGACTAGAAGGTCTCATGAGGTCCCTTCTAGCCCTAATATTCTGTGATTCTGTGTTCAAAACTATTGTAATTATGAATGTTTAAGTGGACATCAAAAGAATAATTTTTTCTGTCAAACTTTTACATCTTAAGAATCTTAGGCCACAAAACATAGATATGGTATATGTTTTCTGATATGAAACACTTCAACACTATATATGAATTGTTCCAGATCACAGTCTTCAATATATAGTACATATGCACAGTGGTTTATCCACATGCTACACAAACTACATCTTAGAATACAAAACTGATTATTCTAGCTTCACTGCCCAAGTTGAGTTAAATACAGAAAGTAAATAATATAGAGTAGATTCAAAAGTTTTAGGTTCATTCAGTTTTAATAATCTAAAGTAGTCCTTTCAGAGGTGGGGAATTATTTTGCCTGACCCGTAGGCTATGATGTTTATAAGAATAATTGAATTTCCATTTTTGTGTTTAATTAAATGACTACTAAAAAATCAGCTGTTATGTTGTAAATTGATGCAAACTGTTTGAAACACCAAAAGACAGTATGCTTGGTGGGTGGGTGGAAGGTTACTTTCTAGCTGGTCTACTGTGTTATGCCTGATGTAGCCTTATCTATAGTTATCGGTTACTTTAATTACCAGCCACCAAAGTGATAGTTTACATCGGGGTGGGCAACCCATGGCACGTGTGCTGACAGTGGCACCTGAGACTATTCAGAGTGGCAGCACAGGGCACGCTCTGCAGTGGCACAGAAATTGCCATTCCTGCCAGTGAAAGCCATTCTGGGCAGCTTCTTTTGGGGGGGTTCCCTGCAATGCCCATGCCCCAGCCATGCCAAGGAAAGAAGCTGCCTGGAGCGGCTCTTCTCTATGGCGTGATGTTGCCAAAAGGAGCCACTCTTCATAGCTTCTTTCCATAGCATGCCTGAAGACCCCCAGCCACAGGCATGCTCCAAGAGGAACTGTTCCAGGTGGCTTATTCAAACCATGCATTGCTGAAAAACCTGAAGTGTTAGTCATCCTCCTCATCTTTACCATCATCAGCACCATCAGTGGCTGTCATCCTGACATCTCTCCTATAATGTGTAGTGCTGACGCCCACTGGGTTTCGTACATATTTATGACAGTTTTAGCCCCTTTTCCTTATTTAACTTTCCACACCTCATAACTTATAGGGTGTGCCATTTTCTATAAGTTAACTTGTTCTTTTACCTAATACTCATTGTTACTAATACCCCTGCCTCTACCATACTGAGGAAAAGTTTCTAACATTTCACCTTGGCTGCCAATAGTCATCTTGGTGTCTCTACTCATCTTTCATAGATGTTGTTATCCAAACTCAGGACTGTCCTGGGGGTGGGGAGCGGCGATCACCCAGGGCCCCACTGTTCTATGGGCCCTGAACTGTCCTGTTGTGTGCAGGACAACATGGGGCCCACCCTGCTGCCCTCCTCCCCCTGTGGCTGTGCTGTCCCCCACCCCACGGTGAAGCAGAAGGCAGCAGGGTGGGAGTCTGGAACCTGGCCTCTGCTCTGGGACGGCCTACCCTTCCCACAAGATAGGGAATAGCTGGCCCAGGGGCAGGGCGGGTCTGCCCAGAGGCTGGGACCCATGCTCCCGCCCCTCCCCTGGGCTGGCTGTTCTGCCCTGGGGGTGGGGAGGGCCAACCCACAGGCAGGGCAGGAGCCTAGCCCCTGGGCCGGCCTGCCCTGCCACTGGGGGCAGGGTGGCTGGTTCAGGGGAGGGGTGGGAGTGCCGGGTCTGGCTTCTGGGCCAGCCTGCCCCACTCCTCAGCACGAGGGAGGTGTGGGGGGCCCCATGGGCTGATTGGTCTCGGGCCCTGCACCCGCTTAGGGATGGCCCTTAAACTCAGGACCTTTTCAAAACATCAGTATGTCAAAAAAGTCACAGGCTAACAAGTTTTATTATTAATTCATGCTAATTTATCTTTACGATACAGCTAACTTATCCTAAAGTTAAATCTGGCTATACTAAATATATTACAGCCTAAGGCCTGTGAGCCCTGTGTGTACAGCATTAATTAATATTTATATTTCACAATTATAACCTATATATATATGTGATATCTTTTATCCTTGGCTACACTGACTTTAAAACTATGAACATAAAACAGTTCATGTATTTAATAATAATCTTACTAAATAATAACAATAACAGATAATCTTTTCTTCTGCAGGATTTTAAGGAAGCATGTGGACATTCTTCTTAACGGCAGGAGTGGACTCAGGATATTCTTTCCACTTTGTGGCAAAGCAATAGAAATGAAATGGTAAAACACAGTCCTCAGGAGTAGAAATCTTCTGACTTTTTTTTCTTGGAAAATTTATCACCCTGTTTGCATATTGGTAAATAAGTGAATATAATCATCATTCTTCCGTTTTCACAGTAAAATATGATTCCTTCAATTTTACTTGTTTATTAGAGATTTTAAAAGGCAACTGTATTTAATTCTTCCAGATTTTGCCAGTGATGAGGTAATACTACCAAACCACTTACAAACATTCATGTAGAAAAAAGAACAGTTCAGTTACATAAAAATTTGATGTGTACAAAAGCAGATAGATTATTAAGGAGTAAACTGTTAATATTTCTGGTATGGTGAGTTCTGTGTTCCTATTATGGATCATTTGCACCTTCCTGTGAAGCATCCAACACTGATTGGTACTGGGCCATACCTATGCTTCCAAAACAATCTGTGCCAGGAAACAATCTTTAAAAAATAGTTTTTATATATGATTGTGGTTCACATACGTTTGCCCACCATTTAAAGGAGACATGATTACTAATGTTTTTAGAAATCTGTCCTCAAGATTCAGCTTTTACCTAGTCTTGAACAGTCTTAAAAAAAAAAAAAAAAAAACCCTCCCACCCATGGCATTTGAACTACTTTTTGCTCTGTCTTCATATGCAGGTGAACCATACTGACCGAAATTAGTTGTTTTGTTTACATCCGTTCCCTGATAGTCTATATTGATGGGGTCAATTAGGGATATCCTGAAAGTTAACCTCAATGTCACAAATCCATAAGTGGGAAGTTTAAATCTGGGAATGGAATGATAAGGGGGAAAACCAAATTAGCCCTGATTGTCACATTTTAAACTGGTAAGCATTTACGAATACGTCTGTGTCCGTAATGTAACACCCACGTGGCCAGATTGAGTCTGCCTTGCAGGCGGCTCTGACCGGAGAAAGGGTGTGCACAGGAACACAGCAAGGAGAGCCCCTTTGTCCCAGGGGCACCAGTTCCAAACCCCCAGAGTGACCACACACACACTAGGATGGAACAGGGAAGGTTTATTTACAGAGGTGCAAAGGGGAAACCAACAGGGGAGATGGGGCAGCAGTAACACAGAGTAACAGCTAACACAGGGTCCTGCAAGGCCCAACGGTAGAGCAGGCTGGAAGCAGACGTGGGCTCTGCTTCTGCACCATGAGTTCAGGAGTCCCAGCACAGTTCCAGTCCAGAGTTCAGTCCAGCAACTCCTAGTCTTCTGCGCCAGCACTTTCCCAGGGAAAAAAAAAAAAAACTCTGATGCCTCTTCTGCTGCTCTCTGTGAAGCCAGAGCAGCCCCCTCCCCACTTAACTAACTACAACCTCCCCCCTGAGTTCCAGGTGCTATACTCACGGCCCCACAGCTCCTGATGGCCAGTTACTGGATGCTGCTCTGTCTTTGGGCGACTCTCCCCAGCACAGTGTCCTTCTGTGGGTCTGTCTTCCCCGGGCTTCAGGCAGGGCCTCTCCCCCTGCTTCCTTCCCCAGGGCCTCTGGCTGCCGCCCCAGCCCCCCTCCTCAGCTCCACAAACCCTCTCCCACAGGGCAAAGATTTAAAGGAACCACACTCCTTAAAACCCCAGGGGGGGTTACAGTAAATAATGTTGGTCATGACTATTTCACATGATCTTTTCATATCAGATATTTGGGGGTGGGAGGGTGCATGTGTGCACGCGCACACATCTATAAATAAAATGTGTAGTGCGTAAACATTAGTTCAGAGCTAGAAAAATTTGCCAGGCACCTATTTTTGAAGCAGGGCACCAATGATCTTCAAGAAAAATGACATAATGAGAAGCCCAGTACCTCATATACTGGCTGCTAAGAAGTGGGAGGGTGCTGGGGTTCCTATGCTCTCAGAACCCTACTTCAAGGGTATGTGCTATCTGCTGATGGTAGATATCAATGGCTTGACTTTAAGCTTTTTAATCTCTGGATGTTGGGGGAAGGAAGAGTTCTGTCTTTGCTTCCTTCCATCATGCTGCCTTCACTTCCCATCCCAAAAGGTCAGGGATGGAGGGGATGGTCTCTGCTACTCTGTACCAACCTAGCCTAGTCACTGGAGTCTCCTGTTTTGCCAAGCACCAGCAACGTGAAAGTGACATGATTCTTGCGTGTTTAACTGTTACAGGAGTTCTGTGCAGTAAAACTGACCAGTGTGGTGGTAATTTCATTCTGCTGCTATTTTGCAAAAGCCAGGCAACAGCATAGGCCTTAAGCAGTATGTCTTGAGGCACAGAATAATGCTTAGTTCGTGTCAAGATCTACTCATACACACGTGCATTAAAATCAGATACTGTTTTTTTCCCCCATTCAAATGAAATCTCAAACAAGATTAACCATACTTAGATAAATCTTATCACAGAAGAGCCTGGAGTCTCAAAAAATTGCTGTAATAAACCACTCTTCTATAAGAAATACATATGTGATAAAGCCACATCCTGAGGTGGAGAATGGATGTGTATAAATCAAAATTATGTCAGGAGAACAATAAATTACAAGTAAACATGAAAATTTTTATTCTTGTGCATAGGTTAGCGGACATGGGGCACCACATAGTTGGTGTGGAACTCAGTGAACGTGCAGTGAAGGAGTTTTTCACAGATCAAAATCTTTCTTATTCTGAAGAACCAATCCCAAGGATTTCTGGAGCCAGAGTGTTTAAGGTTTGTTTTGTGCTTGCATAGTCAATTCTTTTTATATACTTGCTGATGCTATATATAGGGATAGCTGAGCAAGCCAAACCCGTTAGGGATTTTTTTGTCTTGTCTTCATCTCTAATCTAGTCTACAAAGGAGTCTGAGAGAGAAGCATATGAGTTGAATTTTGTACTGAGTAATTATCCTTAAGGTTTATTTAGTGTGGTCTTCATTCAGCAAGATATTTAAGTGCCTAACTTTAAGCACTTTGAGGTCAGTGGGACCACTCACATGCTTAAAATTAGACACTTGCTTAAATACTCTGATGAATCATTTGTGTGTAGTGGTGATATAACCATGTCAGTCCCCAGTGATGAGAGAGACAAGGTAGGTGAGGCAATATCTTTTATTGGACTGATTTCTGTTGTTGAGAGACACACAAACATTTGAGCTACACAGAGCTCTTCTTCAGGTCAGGGAAAGGTAATCCCAATGGCACAACTCAATACAAGAGCAAACACATAGAACAGTGGTTCTCAAACTTTGGCAGGCCGTGACATACTTGGTTGCATATTACAGCCCTACAGGACACACCAGCCCACCCTCCTCAAACCAAATCCAGCTATCTCCCCATCTCTCCTTGGCACACTTACTGCTGTGCGACGACACAGTAATGTGTCCTGACACAGTGGTTGAGAAACACTGAGTTACAGTATGTGCTCCCTCTTTATGCTAAGGTAAGGGACCGTTCAAGTTGAAGTGACTTGTTAACAGTGCTGTAGTCATAGGACAAAAAAGAGGTTGGTGGGTTACAGATTGTTTTAATAAGACATAAATCCAGTGTTTTTGTTAAGGGCAGGTCTATATTTAAAATGTTGCATTGCCGCAGCTGCTCTGATGCCACTGTAGTGCTTAAGTGAAAATACTCCTGTACTGACAAGAGAGCTTTTTCCGTCAACATAGTTACCTCTCTAAGGGCTTGTCTACATTGTGGGTGAGATTGTAATTCAATATTAGGCTGTCAAATTACAGAAGGTGAGTGATCACACAGCAGCTTCTTTACTGGGTCTCCTGCCCTCACTGCTCAATTACTTCCTGAAACAGATTGCATTTTGATTAGTAGGCGCAGGGGCTTGTGGGTAGGCCTACAGTCTTCGTCCACTCACTCTCCTTCCCCTCTTCACTAAAGGGAAGAAAAGGCAGGGAATCCTTTCCTTGCTGTTCCTCAGCTGTGGGCACAACAGAGAGGCACAGTGTTGCATGCAGAGAGAGGAATTAAGTGAAAACTTTCTGGGGCTGCAGGCAGGGAAAGAACTATGTTGCTATGGTGCAGCAGACAGGAAAGACAGGAAAAGTAAGATTAGACCTACTCTCTAGCTGCAAAACAGTTTCAAAAGATGAGCCTGGAAGATTAAATTATTAACTTTTCTGAACACAAAAAATCATAGTCTTAATAAAGACACCAGATTTATGACTTATTGCAACAATCTGAAACCAATTAACCCCCTTTTTGTTCTATAACAGGAAGGTGTGGCTGTCATTGGGGGGGAGGACAAGTGGGGCGGCTGTTCTGGGTTTTGCCACTGCCCGCTCCCACTGCCACGCTGCCCCCTGCTTCTATTGGTGGAAAGCCAAAGGCAAGGAGCTGGGCAGAAGTATGGAGCGTGGCCCCTGGGCCAGCCCAGCCTGTCCCCCAAGGCGGAGCAGGAGAGTGGATCCCAGCCTCTAGGCTGGTGCACCCTGCCCCCAGGGGTGGAGTGGGACCACAGAGACTGGCCTCTGTGCTGGCCTGCCCTGCCCTTCCCAACCAGCATAAAGGAGGACAGGGGCCTTGACAGGCTGATTGGCCCTGGACCCTGCCCCTGCCTCAGGACAGCCTTGCTGGGAGGGGTATGTGTGTGAGAGCGTGTCCGTAGGCCACTTCACCTTGAATGGTCCATTAGGATATGTGCTAATTACTTATCCTAAACCATATGTGCAACCCTCTATTAGTAAATTCCAGAGGGGTAGCCATGTCAGTTTGTTTCAGAAGTGGGATTATGCTCATGAAAGCTTATGTGATAAATACATTTGGTAGTCTTTTGAAGTGTTTGTCTTATATTAGCAGTGACACGAAGTACCTTTCCTAGACTTAAAGAAGAGCTGTATGTAGCTGGAAAGCTTCTCTCCCACCAACAAAAATTGGTCTAATAAAAGGTATTACCTCATCCACCTTGTCTCTCTGATGAGAACCTTTAAACTGACACTCTCCTCCATCTTAGATTTATTTATTTAGAGTTCACTAAAAGCTTTTTCCCTTCTTTTCATCGTAGAGCACCTCTGGGAACATTTCTTTGTACTGTTGCAGTATCTATGACTTGTCCAGGTAGGAATGAACAACATTTTTTTTCCCAGGAAGTGGTCAACAAATATTGTTAGGTTGTATTTTATCTGAACCAGCCACAAACATTGGAGAATTATGGACCAAATCATAAGAAGCACTGAATACTGGCAACTGTTACTGATGTATTTTGCAAGCTAACATCTCTAGGTTTCCGCCTGGGGTATGAGCAGATCCTTTGCTTACCTTCTGTGTAATTCTACAAGCAGCCACAACCCTATGAGTACAGCCCTCTAACCTTGTGGTGAGTCCTACACCCTTTCAAGGGATATGAAGCAGTTTAAACAAAAGGAAAATACTTCCCTGACCCAGCCCTTCTTTGTGCAAAGAAGGAACTGGAAGCAGCCATTACAGGCATTCTCAGTTCCTTAGTGTGAGTAAAGGTCAGGGCTTAATCATGGGACGATTGTAAAACAAAAAGCAGTCCAAGATATTTATTTCTCCAGAGGGCTCTTGCAGGCAGAAGTTGAAAGCCTTATGTGAGTGAGTATGACAGGACTCCTACTTTGGGAGTTCTGAACTGTGGATCTGCTTGCCACCTCTACTGCAGTGATTTCCAGTGTTTTAAGGGTCTGCCTTCTGGCCTGATAAAACTCACAAGTGTGAAGGATTGAGGCTGAGCCTGCTTGTGACCAGAAGGGTTCTTTGGCCTTTGCCTGGTTATTGAGGTGGGGGCCTATCATCTGCCTCACCACACTGTGTGTAGGAGATGCAGTTCAACATCTCTCAGAATTAAGCCCAGCCTGCTTGCTATTGATTGGACTCAATCCTTTGTAATGCTGAATACTCTCAGTACCCAGAACAGTCATGGGTCAGATTTTCCAATCCAATAGGGTGATTTCACACCTGTTTTTTGGCATCAGAACTGCTAGATACAGCCAGCAGAGGATTTCTTTTGTGCTATGGAATTGCTGGGTGGTTCAACGTCACCTGTGCCACACTCTAGACTCCAGTATAGGGGAAATGTGCTTGGGGCACCTCTTGATCTGGCTGATTCCCTATTCTCAATGGCGGCTGGAATCACATGGGTAACTGGCACATTTTAGAGGAGCTGTGTCCTGGTCTGCACTGACAAAGAATTTTGACGTAATGCTGATTATTTCGACCTTCTGCAGCCCGTGTCTCCACTGTCAGAGCATTAAGTTCAAACTAAGTTGAGCTGTGGTTTAACCTGATTATACGACCCCTGCAAGTGGCATAAGACTGAGGTTGAAATCTACAGTTAAAATTTAGGTTCACATAGTCAGGGACCAGTGCTGATCTTGCTCTTCCTGTTTTTCAAGTCTTTTGCAACATAGCTTCTCCCCTGCCTGCAGCCCTGAGAAGTTTTCAGTTGAGTCCTCTCCCTGCATGCAGCACTGTAACTCTTCACAGTGCCTGCATCAGAAAAACAGCAAGGAGAGCTTTCCTGCCCTTTTTTTTTTTCTTTAGACAAGAAAGAGGGAGAGTGAGCAGAGGATGCAATATGCTTCAGGAAGTAAACGCAAAGGGGATGCTATGATCACTTGTGTTCGCCTTCTGTAATGTGACAGTTTAACATCAAATTACAATCCCACCCCCAGTGTAGACAAGTCTGCTAGACAAACCTTTTAGACAAGGCTGTTTGGAACTGTGCTAAGTAGTCAGTTCAGTTCAGTGTTGAGGCATCTGAGGATTGAAAAGGGAAACAAAGGAAGCTTAAAGCCACCTTTCATGCCTCTGATCATGTGCTGAATACAGTTCCGCCAGACCAGAGACTCTGTCCCACAGGAAGTTAAAGATACTCAGTATCTGCACAGGATAGTCCCAGTCTTGCACTTCTTACTTAAGTAAAATTTTCTCTAGGGTGGATGAATTTTGCCTAGTTATGAGCTGCAGTAGCAAGCTGTTCATATCAACAGTATTGACCCTTAGCTGTACAGTAAAATGAGAAACTCAATCATTTCTTTGTAAATGATCAGTCTGTCAGAGCTGTTAGAGAGCTGTTATAACTTTCAGATTGGGAGACTGGAAAGTGGTGTTGTTTCTGATGTTTTATATTTTGGGTGAACGGGAAATGTTCATTTGTAATATCCAAAGTTATTAACATAATAGATTGTCACTAAACCTTTTGCTGATTTAGCTGGTTTGTTTGTTTGTTTGTTTGTTTGTTTGTTTGTTTGTTTGTTTGTTTGTTTGTGAGATAAAACTGGCACTGCAAGAATGGATGCTTTGGATGGAACATATGAAATTCTTTCCATATTAAAGTGAAAAGGTAGAAGGAAAACCAGACAGGATCTACAATGTTGTCTCTGCACAACAGGAACATTTTAAGACTTTCTAGCTGTCATCTGCTATGTGACTAGGAAACGTGCCAGTTTCTTGTCAACAATTTTTAAAAGCGATATTGATTTTAAATACAGTTGCAAGTAACATGGCAAAATTTAAAATTTCCATCACACCAATATGGAATGATGTTTGAAAGTAAAACAGAAATATGTAGGACATTACTAATACTGTTAGTGTTGATCACTAAGGAAATGTAGTCTGTCATCTATAGAGCACAAAATAAATAGGTATGCAGGTGTCGTAAATTTTCCTTTACAGTCCTGTTTTGTTTTTTGAAGAAGAGCCAACTCCACCCGCCATCCATCAGCATGGATAGTAGTCACCTATTACTGAATGCATCTGAGCAGCGCTTGAAGAAGAACGGTGGGTTACACACCAGTAACCGCCCTTCTTCGCGATGGGCTGCTCGGATCCATTTAGGTCCCTCCCCTCCATCCCCGCACATGGAGGTGGTGGCTCCGAGTAACCGAGGAGGGGTTGGGAGGCGGCCGTATATATAGCCGGGGGTGATGCGAGGGGCAGAGGCCGCCTACCCTCTCCTGACAGGCTGGGACAAAAGTTTTCCGACCAATCCGGTGCTCTGGCATGGAGACATCTATGACTGAATGTATCCGAGCAGTGATTGAAGAAGAACGGTGGGTTACTCACCAGTAACCGTCCTTCTTCGAGATGGGCTGCTCAGATCCATTGCTGCCAGCTGGCTCCCTGAGGGCATCCATAAATTGCTGAACTGCACCATTAGCTTAAAGGGAACAACATTGCATAAGTGTGCTAAATGCTGAGCTGAAAGCTATAAGGTGGAATCAAGGGGTTCACTCACAGCTAAGGTGCCTCCTCCTAGCTGCTCTAGGAACCAATCATTTCAAGTCCAGCGCCGCCTCCTACTTGCTTAATCTATGGGTGTGTCTATACTAAACACTTTACAGCAGCTATAGCTTCTGTATGGTCTCCCATATAGCCACTCTGTGTAGGTGGGAGAGAGTTCTCTCATTGGCATACTTAAACCATCACCAACAGGCAGAGGTAGTTGTCTTCTAAGTCCCCGGGAGAACATTGACTCTTCCATTGCTGAAACTGATATTTATCAGGGTTGTAGTATGTCTATTTCATGTGTTCCCTTGGAAATGTAAGCTTGCAACATCATATTTGAAAAGGCATTTTCTCCATTTCTCAATTTTCTGTTTCCATTATCAGCCTAATTTAGAGCCAGATATGAAACTGTAAAGTATAATTTGTAAGCTGTTTATTAGCTGACCACCCATCTTCAAAACTAGAAGACCTACTAGCAGGCTTACAAACTGTTTAAAGGTATATTACCCAAGTCCTTTATGCTACACAGTGAACATTGCATAAAGAACGGTTGGTTGCTCACCGTAACCATCCTCCTTCAAGATGGGCTGCTCACATGCGTTCAGTTACAGGTGTCTAAGTGCCGCAGCGCACAGTAGCTCGGAAAGTCTTTAGCGTTAGCCTGTCAGGTCAGGGCACACGACCAATGTCCCCTCCACATTGCAACAGCGGCTATATAGGTGACTGTGACCCTGACCCTCCCAGTCCTATATACCTTCGCCAACTCCGTTAGCGGAGATGGTGGGAGGGACCTGAATGTATGTGAGCAGCCCATCTCGAAGAAGGACAGTTACGGTGAGTAATCAACTGTTCTCCTTCAAGCACTGCTCACATCATTCAGTTACAGGTGACTGCTAGCCGTACCCAAGGATGGTGGGAGGAGTTACAGTCTACCCACACTGAGTACAGCTCTGCCCACAGCGGCATCATTTCTCGCCTGTTTGACAATGGAGTGGTGTGTCGTGAAGGTATGTACTGACGACCACGCAGTGGCCCTGCAGATCTCTTGCATTGGGACCTTAGCGAGGAAGGCCGTGGAGGATGCCTGAGCTCTGGTAGAGTGGGCTCTCACAGTTTCTGGAAGAGGCGTGTTCGACCTTCCGTAGCAGTCTTTAATGCAGTTCACAATCCATTTGGAGATGCATTGGGAAGATACCGGAGAACCTCATGCGTTCTGCGACCGCCACGAACAGTTGGGGGGGTCTTGCGGAAGGATCAGGTTCGCTCAGTGTAAGTTAGGAGCACTCTCCTCACATCCAGGGCGTGCCACCATCTCTGGTTTTCTGTCTCTTGCGGGTCTGGATAGAACACCGGCAGGCAGATTTCTTGATTCAAGTGGAAAGGGGTGGCAACCTTGGGCAGGAACAAGGGGTGGTGATGCAGGACCACCTTGTTGGGAAAGAAAACCTTATATGGGGGCTCAGAGGATAGGGCTCGTAGTTCTGAGACCCATCTGGCCGATGTAACCAGCCACCTTCCAGGACAGCACTAGCAGGGTGGCTGAGTCTAAGGGCTCGTACGGTGGTTCTGTGAGAGCCCATAGCACCGCGTTCAGCTCCCACTGTGGGGTGGGGTTATGGACGTGAGGAAAAAGTTTTTCTACTCCTTTCAGGAATCTATGGCAGATGGGGTGTGAGAAGAGAGGGACGCCATCTCTCGTTTGGTGAAAGACCGAGATTGCTGCCAAATACACTTTCAGTGATGACAGAGAGAGGCCTTTCTCCCTCAGGTCAAGAAAGTAGTCTAAGGTTGCCTGTACTGGTGCGGAGATAGGGTCTCTGTTTTTACCATGGCACCAAGCAGAGAAGTGTTTCCATTTTGCAATATAGGCAGACCTGGTGGAGGGTTTTCTGCTACCAGCCAGGACCTTTTTAACCCTATCCGAGCAGTGTCTCTCTTGCTCTCTGAGCCAGAGAGCATCCAGGCTGTCAGGTGCAGGAGGCCTGGGTTGGGGTGCCAAAGGCATCCTGAGTCCTGTGTCAGAAGGTCTGCCCACCTCGGGAGGCGGAGCGGGGTCCTCACTGACGTGTCCTGTAAGAGAGGGAACCGGTGTTGCTTGGGCCAGTCTGGGGCTATCAGGATGAGGAATGCCCCATCTCTGAGGACCTTCAGGAGCACCCTGTGAATCAGGGGGATTGGCAGGAAGGCGTACATTAGGACTCCTGCCCAATTGAGGAGGAAGGTATTGCTGAGAGACCCTTTCTCCTGGCCTCGGAGGGAGCAGAACCAAGAGCCGAGGAGCGGACCCCCCCCCTTGGCAGTTCATGTAGAACACGGCTGCTGTGTTGTCTGAGAGGATTTGGACCACTCTGCTGTGGATCTGATCCAAGAAGGTCATGCAGGCCAGTCTGATGGCCTTGAGCTCCTTCACGTTTATGTGGAGGAGACTGTCCCCACGACTCCAGGCGCCTTGCGTGGATAGGCCCCCGGAGAGATGGGCACCCCACCCCTGGTTGGAGGCGTCCATTATCAGGGTCACTGCAGGTTTGGACTCCCTGAACGCGATTCCTCCCATCGCAAAGTTGGGGTCCTGCCAGATTTGGAGGGACTCCAGGGCATGCTGGGGTACTGAGATTACTTTGTCGAGGCGGTCCTGTTCCAGTCGTAAGCTTGTGGCGAACCAGAGCTGGAACGGTCACATCCATAGGCGGGCTGTTCGGATTACTGATGTGGCTGCTGCCATGTGCCCCAGGAGCTGCACGCATCTGCGTGATGTGGGGAGCCTGGAGCTCTGTGATGGTGGTGCAGATGAATCGAAATCTTGACAGGGGCAGGGATGCGATGCCTTGCCGAGTATCCAAGTGTGCCCCAATGAACTCTGTGTCCTGAGTGGGGCAAAGCTTGGACTTGTCCAAGTTTATGCGGAAGCCCAGGAACTCGCACAGGTTCATTACGATGTCGACGTGGTCTTGTACTTGTCGACTTGACTTGCCCACTATGAGCCAGTCGTCCAGGTAGGGGTAGATTCTTACACCCCTCCTGTGTAGAAATGCTGAGACTGGTGCGACACACTTTGTGAACACTCTGGGGGCTAGCGATAACCCAAAGGAGAGTGCAATAAACTGGTAATGGTGTCGAGCCACTACAAACCTGAGAAACCACCTGTGGTGGGGTCAAATGCCTATGTGGAAGTAAGCATCCTGTAGGTCAAGGGCCGTGAACCACAGTCCTGGGGACAGGGAGGGAATGATCTGCGGTAGGGAGATCATGCGGAATTTTATTTTCTTTATGTTTTTGTTGAGAGCTCTGAGGTCTAGGATGGGCCGGAGATCCCTGTTGGGTTTAGGGACTAGGAAATAGCAGGAATAGAACCCTTTGCCGCGTTCCCTCTTGGGAACCTTTTTGATGGCTCCGAGGGAGAGTAACTTTTGCCATTTGGCCTCGAGCTTTCCTAGGAGATCGGGGTTTTCTGTGATTATGGGAGGGGACAGTTTCCTGTCCTGGGGGATTGAGAGGAACTGGATGTGGTATCCTCTTGCTACTATGTCAAGGACCCATTGGTCCGAGGTGACCTGGGTCCACCGTGGGCCGAAGTGGTGAAGGCGGTGGGGGAAGAACAGGGGCTGTGGAGCACTGCCCTCAGAAGGACTGTCAAAAATGCTGTTTGCGGCCCGACGAGCAATCCGACCCTTCTCCACACCATCCCAACTGGGAGGTGCCCAGCTTACCCCCTTTACCTGCCTGGCCTTTATCCTTGTCCAGGTCCCCAAGGTGACGCTGGGGAAACTGGAGGGATCTCGGGAACTGGTTCTGCAGTTGCAGCTGTTGTTTCAGTTGCTGTAGCTGCTGTTGTAGCTGGTGCGACTTCGAGGAATGTCTGACAGGTTGCGGAGTGTAGATCCTGAGGGACCTCAGGGTGGCCCTCAAGTGCTTCATGCCATGCAGCTTCACGTCTGTGGAAGATGCAAAGAGGTTGGGTCCTTCGAAGGGAAGGTCCTGGATAATTTGTTGCATCTGCGTGGAGAGGCCAGAGTTCTGGAGCCAGGCCAAACGGCGCATCACCACTGCTGATACCATAGTGTGTGCCGCTTTATCCACTGCATCCCAGGTTGCCGCCAGCGCGTCCCTGGATGCTCTCTCCCCCTCTTCCAGCATTGCTTTGAAGTCTCTCAAGCGATCGTCCTGGATGACTGATCGGAGATTTTGTAGAGCTTCCCACAGGTTGAAGATGTAGGGCATCATCAAAGCAGAATGGTTTGAGATGCGCAGCTGGAGGGCAGCCGAGGAGTAAACTTTCCTGCCGAGTAGGTCGAGTCTCCTTGCCTCCTTGTTCTTGAGGGTGGTGCTAAGTTGGCCTTGTCTCGCCCTTTGGTTGACTGTGTCGACCACCAAGGACCCCAGGGCTGGGTGGTGAAATAGAAAGGGAAACCCGGGAAGACGGAATATTTCTTGTCCGCTACCTTGGACACTGGTGGAATCGAGGAAGGCGTTTGCCAGCGTTCTTGGACAATGCGGAACACCCCAGCATGCAAGGGAATTCTGACCTTAGCCGGCGGGGCTCAACGGCTCGCGTCATAAAGGGAGTCATCCTCCACCTGGATGACCGGCTTGAGCTTCAGTTTTGCTGCCATGTGGCAGAGAAGGTCCTGTTCGACGCGAGGGTCCCCTTCGCAGTCTGTAGACATGTCGATTAGCCTCTTGTCAGGCGATGAATATGATGGGGCCTTTGATCTGCTTCCTTGTGTGGAATCAGGGTCCGGCTCGTCGTCGGAGAAATCCAAGGACTCCAGTGCAGGTGAGCATGTGTATCGGGAGGAGGCGTCGTCTGCCGTCACATTCAGCCAGTTGAGGGTCCATTCATCATGCGGGGACCTTGATGGCGGCATAGGTGTTATGAGGGGGCCAGGTGCTTCCCCTGATGTGTGCTCGCGCCACGCGCTCGGTGACCCGGAGCTTTTGCGGGCATGCTTCCTCAGGCGCTCCTCCTGGGTGCAGAGAAAGGGATGCTCTGAGGATGACCTGGACGATCTCCCCCCCCCCCCCCCCCGATAGGCAGCATTCTGGTACCGAGAATTCCTCAGGAAAGCGGTGGGGAGCCGTAGAACTTGGGCCCGGTACCAGGTTAGACGGTGCCGGGTTGGACAAAGGCGAGGAGGCCCGAGACGGTACCAACATCAGTGCAGGTGTTAGTGGTGCCAAGTCCGACAGTACTGGAAGCGATGGTACCGGAAGTGGTGTTATCAGTGATGGTGCTGGGTCCAGCGGTACTGGGCTTGCGGGCGGTGCCGGGCTCGTAAGCGGTGCTGGACCTGTGGGCGGTACCGCATCCAGCGGCGCCGAGGAAGGCAGTGCCAATGCAGCCGGCTGCCTCATGTTTTATACCAAAGCTGGATTTGAGCGCCCTTGGAGAGCTGGTGCCTGAGCCATGGCCTTGCTAGGGGCAGATGAGAGGCTACCAGGGGACTGGCAGGATCGGTGTCTGGAAGGTACCGTTGAGGGCTGAGATCTTGGGCCTGGTACCGGGGATCGGCGAGAGGCTTGAGCCTGGGCCGATCAAGGGTCCAGCGGAGCGCTGACGGCTCGGCCGCTTGTAGGTGGAGCGGCTCCGGTCCCCAAAATGAGGCGGAGAAGGCGCTTCCTTTCCAGCCGAGTCCTCTGCTTGAAGGATCGGCAGATGGGGCTGTCCGCCGTGATGTGGGACTAACCCAGGCAAGCAAGGCATTTCTCATGTGGATCGTCCACTGGGAAAGCCTTGCAGCATCCTAGGCACAGCTTGAATCCTGACATTTTGAATTTCGTGCAGAAGACAGGCCCTTGCGTTTTGCAAGATAACGCTGATCTGAACCGACGCTGATGGTGGAAAAAGGAACTGGGAGGGTCAGGGTCACGGTCACCTATATAGCTGCAGCTGCTGCGTGGAGGGGGGCGTTGGCCATGCTCCCTGACCTGACAGGCTAATGCTAAAGACTTTCTGAACTACACAAACCGTGCACTGCAGCACGTAGACACCTGTAAATGAATGATGTGAGCAGCGCTTGAAGGAAAACAAAGTACCTGCTTGCTTGGTAAGCATTTAGGTGAGTAGCTCCAGTGACTTCAGTGAGACTGCTCATGTGGGTAAGTGCTTATTGCTCACAACAGAAAGTAAGGGTTGCAGAACCTGGTCCTGAAATGTTGCCAAGTTCCAAAGGGGCAGCTGTGTTAGTCTCGTTTAGTTAGGGTTACCAGATGTCAGGCAAAAAGGAGGACATGTCCTCTTTTTTACCTTCACGTCCTCTGTCTGGCAGACATTTTAAAAATACATGATTTTGCCTGGCTGTTACAGAGCCCTGGAATGCTTCCCCCTAAAAATAGGATGTTCCAGGGCATTCCAGCATGCTTTAACCCCTGTAAATAAAAAGCCAGACAAAATCATATATTTTTAAAATGCCTGCCGGATGGAGAATGTGAAGGTAAAAAGGAAGGCGTGACCTCCTTTTTTCTGACATCTGGTAACCCTATACATGGGTGAAATAGAAATTAGAAGAAATGATAGTACATTTGGCAGAAAGTAGAATAGAATGGAATAGGTAGATCTTAGTTATGAGACGTAATCAATAAACTTCCTGTAAAGTCCAGAATTCCACATAGTAAAATGAACTTCTCACTTTTGCATCCAGTCAACCTATGCAATTTCCAGGATGGGTGAAATGAGGGACCAGTTGTTAAGATTCTTGGGTATGGGGGGGGGGGCGTGTTGCAGGATACATATTGATTTTGATGTTACTTTAGCTTCAGTGCACATGCAGGGAGATTTCTACCAAACAGTTCTAATGTATCAGAGAGAAAATTACATTTTGTCCAATACAAAATGTTTTCCCCAGAGTATTTATGACTTTTTGAAGGTGGAAAATACTCCTTTAGTGTTTTCTTGTTGCTATTTAAGTAATGAATCCCAAACCTGTGTTTAAATTCAAGGTAGTAATCATCAAAAAAGTTAAGAGGAAGGAAATGTTTCTTGTATAGTGCATGAAGTCCTACTCCAGCTTGAACTCTTTAGTAATTTCAGCACAGTTCTGCTGCTGAAGAAATAAAAACCTAAAATCTACAAGGTAAAATGTATCATCTGTCATGAAATGTGCAATTGATACTGAGCTGACTAAGTGCACTGTATTATTAAATGGTTCATTTGCTTCTGCAGAAGCACATTGGTGGAACTAGTATCTCTTTAGTGCTAGGTGTGATGATCCTTAAAGGGCCTTTTACACAGTAAGAATTACGTATTTGAAAAGGTTGTCCTGTAGCAGACTGTAAATATATGGGGGAGAGGGGACTTAATCTTTACCACTTAACCTTTCTGAATACACTTAATCTTTACCACTTAACCTTTCTGAGTACACTGCAAAGGCAATCTTGCTGTTATGAAAACAGACAAAAGAAATCACGGCTTCTTCAAGTTGGGGGACTTTATTTTTTTTCTTCTTCCTTTTACATTTAAATACCAATTTAGGTGAAAACTGCAAAGGTACCATAGCAGCAACATTGCAGACTCTGTTAAACTCCATAATACAGTGCTGAAAGTTATCAAGCTTCTCATCTGTTTGAGACAGTGTTAGTGTTGTGTCCAGGGTAATCAGAAACACAAGGAACTGAGAAAGATAAAAAGCCATCAGCTATAACAGTCCTTTTCTGGAAAAGGTGCATTTTAAAGAGCAGGCATCAGCTGCAGCAGAGGACAATGGAGGAGAGAGTCATAGAAACACAACAATGGTATGTTACTTACCATTAAATGTCCTTCTTCGAGATGGGCTGCTTGGATTCATTCAGTATTAGGTGTCTACGTGCCACAGCACATGATTGGCTGGAACTTCTTTTAGCCTTAGCCTGTCAGGACAGGGCTGGTAGCCACCGCTCCCTGGCCATATATATGGCGCCAGCCCTGCTCCTCCCCAGTTCCCATTAATCGCTAACTCCAAGTAGCGGGGATGGCAGGCAGGGACCGAATGAATCCGAGCAGCCCATCTTGAAGAGGGACGTCTATTGGTAAGTAACCTACCATTCTGCTTCGAGTACTGCTCAGATACATTCAGTATTAGGTGACTGCTAGCCATACTGTGGAAGGTGGGCGGAGTTAGACTTTTCCCACCGTCAGCATGGCTACCCACAAATGACACAACCCCCAAACTGGGTGAAGAAGCAGTGGGCCACCAGGCAAATGCCTACGGACACACCACCAAGTGCAAGATCCTCAGGAAGAGGCATGCTTGAGAGTGCTGAGGGGTCATTTGCCACTCTGTCAGGGGACTATAACCCTAACAGGGGCAGTCCCCAGTTCATTGTTGGGGAATTTGCCATATCATAATAGCAAAAACAACCTTGTCACCAGCAAAACCATCTAGTATAGGAGGGTTGCCCTTTCCTAAAAGAATCAACTCCTGAGAGAGGTAGTCGTGATCCACGGCAACAGATTCCCATAGCTGCAGGCGAAGGGCAAGGGTGGAATAATTGTTGCCCTTGCCACCTCAGCCTCAAAAGCAGGAGGTGAGTTGGGTTAAGTACTAACCAAGACTGGGGCGGGGAGTACATCGCCCCTTGGCCAAACAGGAGATAGGCAAGAGGCCTTTCTCCATAGGCATACTGGCAGGAGATGCCATGGGTAGGATTGATAAGGGGCACCCTAACTGAGGCATCCCAGCTCCATATGGAAGCCGATGCAGGAAGAGGGGTACAAGGAAGGAGTGGGTGGGGACCCCTACCCCTCCATCTGTTGATGCATGGGGATGGAGGGCCTGAAGGGAGGACCGTGGAATAAGTCCTAGATGCTTGGCAGACCCACCTCTGGGGCCCAGAAACGTCAGAGAGACTCCTTCAGGGAGGTCATCATAAATGGAGAAGTGGACATCTCAGAAGGGCCCTTCTTTAGAGGTAACCTTTAAGCAGGTTCTTATAGTAAAAAGAGAGACTTGGGAACACCCATCCTAGTATCGGGAGAGAAAACTAGGAGAAAAGTGATTGAATTCTCCATGTTAGGTTGTCCCCAACCAAAAAGGGGGGAAATGACCTGAGGTAGGGGTGATGAAAACATCATGGGGTTCCGGAGGGGGGGGGAGGGCTTATGCAACTTCAGCATTTGGTGCGCATTTCTGTCCCCTACCTCTGTACTCTTCCGGTACGCGGACTCACGTAGGGAGAGGTGTGCCAAACAAGGGAAGGGGTATCTGGCCATCTCTGTAGATGGGTCAGGTCCACCTCAAAGGTCATGCTTCCAACTCCAGAATCAGTGTGTTTGGAAAGGGCACGCAGCTCGGAAGGCAGTCTCATCTCTCACCTCTATGGAGAGGCAGTCAACCTTCATAACATAGCTGGATGACTCATTCTAGTGGCGGGTGCAGGTGTTGGGTCCCAGCTACCAAGGGCCAACTATGAGGGACCTTGCATAGGTCCTGATGAGGAGAATGGTGACACCTTAGGCAAGACACAAGTTGGACGTGGTATGTGACTCCTGCTCAAGGGAAGGAGTATTATTGGTGCACCACCCCATGTATTGGAAGGGTTAAGGCTTAGGCTGGTCCCTGTTGGGAGGAGGGAGGAGGGGAGTATCCTGGGAAGAGGAGGAAAGCATAAGGCAACCCTTACTTAGGGAAGACAAGAGAGAACTGCTGTGTCCTTTAAGGCAGTGGTTCCCAACCTTTTCTCTGCTGAGGCACATCTTGATACTGTCAAATTTTTTGAGGCACGCCACCATTAAACAACTCATGAATATTCAAATTAGCTTAAATTGCTTCTGAATATTCATGAACCATGGCACAGCGTTTCAGAAATACTGGTATGTGGGGTAGTAGGAGTAGTAGAGCAGGGGCGGCAAAACAGGGGAGACGTGCAGTGGCAGGAGTGAGTGTGAGGAGCAGAGCAGGACAGGGTTGGCAAGAGAGGACAAGGGCAGCCATGTGGAAACAGCACAAGGGTGTCAAGAGAGATGAGGGGAAGGGAGAACATGAGTGGCTTTTTGGGGGATGGGGGAACCTGGGGAGTGGGAAGGTAGGGCAGGGGATCAAGGTGCAGCACCCACTTCCCCCTTCTCAGTGGCTCTGTGCCACCCAGGGCAAAGCCTTACTCCACTGCTGCTCCCTCCTACCCCAGTGGGTCCCGTCCTCCCCTCCCCAAGCCCCCTGTTGCCTGTGATGGACCCTCCCATCCCTGCAGGGGCCAGAACTAGGCCTCCAGCCCCCAGCTACAACCCCCTCACACACAGCCATCCGACCCCCCAGCCACACACACCCCCAACCAAACAGCCACCCAACAACCCCAGCTATACACCCTCTGCTACACAATCACTCCCACCCACCTCTGCTACACACACCTGCTGCACACAACTCCCAGCAGCCCTCCGCCTCAAAGCCCTTACCTGGGCTGTTTGCAGGTTGGCTGACACAAGCTGCTCTGCCCTGCATGGGTAGATTCTCACACTCCCAGCCTCCCACCCCTCTCTGCTGGCTGGGCCTAAGGTGGAGCCACCGGAATGCTGCGTTCAGGCTACTCCTGCTATTATTAAGGGGACGCCTGGAGCTCTGCGTTCTGGTGCCTTCCTCTATTTTTAGAGGAGCCAGAAGGCTGCCTGCCTAAAAATAGGGGGCCCCAGAACTGTTCCAGTCCCTTCCCCCTTACTTTACCCCTGCCTTGTCCCAGCCCTGCACAGCCCACGTGGCTGGGCTGAGCAGGGAGGGAACTTTAACTCCAGCTCTAGGGGATGCTCGTGGCACACTTTGGGTGTTGCCATGGCACACCAGTGTGCCCTGGCACACTGGTTGGGAACCAATGCTTTAAGGAACACAGAGGTGCAAGAGGGAACGTTATGAAAAACATCACCCATAAGGCATCAGGCTTTCCAGTCCATTAAGGACTATAAGCTTCCCTGGGCCAGAGTTCTGCAGGGAAACTACCCTGAGCTGTAAACCACAGGTCCTCAAATGGCTCACTCAGAATTACGAGTGCTGATGGTGATTAGGAGTTCTATCCCCTACTATCTCCCTTCATAGCAATTTTAGGGAGGAGAGGGGTGCAATAGAGAGGTGAGGGCAGCTCCTAGACAGCTGTCTAGAGCTTACAGGGGAAGCAACCCTTGTCTGGTAGAGGGAGGCACCAGAGCAGAGGAGGTTCCAGTCAATGGCTAAACTGGGGTCTGCTCGTGGGCAGAAGAGCCAGTGTAAAGTGGTGAAGGTCCTTGGGAAGGAGGGGTAGGGGCTGAAAAGGCAAAAACCCCTACAGTGAAACTTGAGGATCTCACAGACAAAAGCCTAATACGAGTCTGAAGAGCATGGCCCTGATATAAAGGGGGCACTGCTGGGGGGGGGGTAAGGCAGGAGAAGATAGAGGGCAAAGGGGGATAAACTTGCCCTCTTACCTGTCATCTAGGGGGTGGGGTGCATCATCCCGCAATAGCTTCCCCCCGATCCATTGCAAGCCGACACGGATGAGGAATGGTCTCGGGGTAGCGACATGGGAGCATCCCCTTTCAGTGTGCCCGACTGGGAAGGAGTTGCCGAAATGTAGGCATCCTGCCCTTGACCCAGAGGGCTATACGTTGTTTTTTTTTTCTTGCGGGGCATAATGTGCCACTTTGCATACCTCTATGACCTCTGGGTTCCCAGCAAGGCTCCAGGACATATGCGTCTGGAATCAAGTGCGCATGAGGAGAATTCTCCAGTGGCCAGGCCCTTACTGGACCGAAAGGGTATTGGAAGGGAAGAGGGAGGCACATTGTTCCTGGAGAGGAGGAAGAGGTGTCCTGAGGCTTATTGTGAGGGGGTGTTTAGTGAAAGTGTTTGGGTTTCCACTCTGAAGTTCAAGGGTTCTTATGGAGGGAGAGCGACCCTGTTGGGGTTGATCACATGTAAAGAGGCAAGGAGACCAACCTCCTGTAGTCCAAAGGCTCCTGAAGATAGCTATTTCATTTATGGGGGGGGGTTTACAACAAGGACCCTTCCCCCATGCGTTGAAGGGGTCACGGTAGACTGGGGATGTTGAGGTACCTGGGGAGTGAGTGTACCCAGGGCTCTGAGTGCTGACCCCTGTACATAGACACCATGGATCACGGAGTCAGTGGACAGGTAAAGAGAAAGAGACTGCCCCTCTAAAGGGAAGTCTGATATGGCCTACTGTAAGTCCTGGGAGAGGTCAAGATCCTGAAGCCGGGCTGCCTGGCATGTAACCATGGCCCGAGCAATGCTGCAGGTAGCCATGTTCGAGGCATCAAAAGCCACTATAAAGGCATGGTGAGATGCCAGGGCACCTTCCTTGACGAAGGCATTCAAATTGCCCAAGCGTTCTTGTGGGAGGAGGCGAGGAGGCTGCTGAAACTCCTCATAGCATCCTAGAGGTCTGGGGAATCTTTTAACCACGGCCTGATGGCTAGGATCCCTCAGCTAAAAGCTGAAAACTGAGTAGGCTTTTTTTTTTTTTTTTTGTTTAGCCAGGAGGTCAAACCTTCTGGGAGTCCTAGAGGACCCCGGCTGAATCAGTAGGCTTGGCCAGCATGTCCCAGCAATGTCATGGGCACGAGATTGGGGGGGGGGGTATAATGGCGGCCGGAGAGGTTTGAACCCCAGGTCAAATACGGGGTTCTGGGTTCCCTCAAGGGGTGTGACCCTGACCCAGGCAGACGGTGGCCTCGTGAAGGTATTCAAGTGTGGTAGGGTCTGTTGTGTAAGACCCTGGTCCCTGTTTGGCTGTAATCGGGAGAAGGGATAACCCCTGTACTGGGGTGCCTTCACCGGGGCCACGGCACTGACTAGCGATTCCCCTTGCAGGCCCTCAGTAGAAGGTAGCCGGTTTCAAGTGCAGTGCCAGGAAGAACTGGTGCCGCAGACCCTTCAGCAAGGGGCCAGGCCTGAGGAATGCACTTCAGATCTCTTGCGGAGCCAAGGCAAGGTTGTTGGGGCCATAGGCATTGGAGCCCTTAGTCACGCAGTGGTGTGGGCTCAAGTAATGAGCTGCTCCCCCCAGTGCTGGGTAAAGTGGAGGAAGGAAGAAGATGGACTTACCACTTGTTTGGGCAGCCTGCAGTGTATTCAGGGGCCGGAGGGCTTCTGTCACTTCAGAGGCCTCCAGTGTGGTTGGCACTGTGATAGTCTCCAGTCACTCACTCTGAAGGGAAGTGCCAGACACGGCACCGGCACTTGGTGCTGGAGTTGGTCCCGAGTGCGCTTACCTGGATTCTGCTGGGGAGCAGCGTCGAGAGATCCCATGCCAACTGAGTATACAGTGCCAGGTTAGAGGCCATTCGCGGCTGTATTCATAGCCAGAGAGCGGTGCCGAGGGGGCTCAGGTGCCCACTGAGCGCATGGTGTTGGATCAGAGGCCGATCACGGCTGTATTCAAAGCTAGAGAGTGGCACCAGAACGGCTTCGGTGCCGAGCAAGGATATGGTGTCGAGTTGGAGGCCGATCACGGCTGTATTCATAGCCGGAGAGCGGCTCCGAGAGGGCTCCGGTGCCGAGCAAGCACACACTGCCAAGTTGGAGGCCAATCGCGGCTGTATTCATAGCCGGAGAGTGGCATTGAGAGGGCTCCGGTGCCAACCCAGCAAGCGGTGCCTGGTCTGATCGCGGCGTTTCTTCAGAGCCGGAGATCAGTGAGTGGAGCTGGCAAATTCCTGGCGTCAGCTGCAGGGCCCGTTCCCGGGCGTGCTATGCAGCCTTTGCTCCCTGCTGAGTCCTTCGCTTGAGACCTGGAAATAGAGCATAATACACCCCATGAAGCTCACATGGGCATTAAGAAACCCTCCCGACGTGTTTGGGTTTCTGTTGGAAGGACAAGGTGGGAGTGCTGGTGAAGTCCGCAGGCAGATCTTCCAGTTAAAATACATGTAAAACAAAACAAAGAGACAACCCCTTTTATAAAGCAAGAACAGGCTGTTCTGTAACTGGCGCTGAGGGCGGAAAAAAAGGAACTGGGTAGGAGCAGGGCTGGGGCCATATATATGTGCAGGGGCCGGTGGCTGCCAGCCCTGTCCTGACAGGCTAAGGCTAAAAGAAGTTCCAGCCAATTGTGTGCTGTGGCACATAGACACCTAATACTGAATGTATCCGAGCAGCGCTTGAAGATCGGTGCGTTACTTACCAGTAACTGTCCTTCTTTGAGATGGGCTGCTCAGATACATTCAGTTACAGGTGTCTTCGTGCCGCAGCGCATGGTAGCTCGGAGAGTCTTTAGCCTTAGCCTGTCAGGTCAGGGAACACGTCCATTGCCTCCTCTGCGCCACGACTGCAGCTATATAGGTGACCGTGGCCCTGACCTTCCCAGTCCCCTATACCTTTGCCAACTCCATTAGTGGGGACGGTGGGTGGGGCCTGAACGTATGTGAGCAGCCCATCTCAAAGAAGGACAGTTACTTGGAAGTAACCCACCATTCTTCTCCAAGCACTGCTCCCATCATTCAGTTACAGGTGACTGCTAGCCATACCCAAGGATGGTGGGAGGAATTACAATTTGCCCATGCTGAGTACGGCTCTGCCCAAAGCCAGGGGCGTTGCTGGATAAGAAGAAGATCCGGGGCACAGGCCCAAGCCCCACCCCCAAAGCCCTGCTGTGCTGGATGCATTTATATACCCGAAACAATTTAATAGTAATAGAGTTAATTTAAATAGCATAAACAATCTGCTGCACATGACTACCTGCTGGGCACTTCCTGGTGGTGGTACTGGAGAATTAGTCTCAACTGGTCCCTGTCAGGTGCTCAGTGCTCCAATTGTTCCATGCTGAACTCTGCTCCTGAGTCCACTTTTAGGACATTAGCCCTCTGGCTAAGTCCTCTAAGTCCACCCTTTCCGGAGTGAGGTTCCATCCGAGGGTTGCAGACACGAATTAAAGTCAACTAAAATTAAAGACAAGTCAATTAGGCAATAATTAAAGTTAACTTGAAGGTTGCAGGCACTAATTGAAGTCAATGACTAGTGAGCTTCCCCGCATTTGGCTGTCTAGGGGAGGGGCGAAGGCCCATCCTCTTCTCTGGGCCCCAGTTTCCCTCAATTGTGGCACTACCTACCACCTCCCACCAGTCTGTGTCTCAGTCTGCTTCTCCCACAGCTTCCAGTCACACACACACCCTTAATACTGTGGAATCCAGCTGCTGTTCCTGACTCTCTCGCCTATAGATTGCTGCTCCAGCTCCTGCCATCTGCCTCTGGTCTGTTGTCCTGGAGTCCCAGCCACAAACCTGGAGGCCTAGGTATCACAATTCTTACAATGGGCAGCATTACAGTCAAGTTAACTGTAGCATAGCCCTCTCAAAGGGTGTCTCATCCCTCTTATGCTACACAGTGATGCACTATGAATGTATACACT
The DNA here is from genome assembly GCA_007922195.1 of Podocnemis expansa. Taxonomy (NCBI): domain Eukaryota; kingdom Metazoa; phylum Chordata; order Testudines; family Podocnemididae; genus Podocnemis; species Podocnemis expansa. The sequence continues at coordinate 46,269,154 of ML682005.1, forward strand.
GATGAGCAGATGGCAGCTCTATCCATCTTCTGCATGAGGAAAGCCACAGACAAGACCATTTTTTCAAACCAAATTTCTCATGGGGTACTGCTTTAACTTTGGCTGCATGGGGCCCATTTCCTGTTCTCCTAAATCAGGAGGACCTTCACTATAGTCCCTAAAATGAAATGTCACATTTTTGCCTGTGTCCTTGCTGGAAGGCCCCTCTGCACCTTCCACTTCAATCTGTTGCAGTTGCTCTGCTTTCTCTGTCTCCTCTCTCTGTTTTATCTGCATGACAGCTCTTCTTTTGAAAAAGTGTCTGAGATCCATTGCCTATAGGAAAAAAATGTATGTATGTAAGCAGATGTTTTGGAAATTAATCAGTTCTTCTTTTTTCAAAATTAAACCTTTAGATAGTGATAGTTTTAAATACAATAACCACACACTATTTAGCTACACATATATTTACTGGTGACTGAATACACTAGAGGATGATTAGCATACCCTCAAAAAGCCACTGGCCACACTGTCATTAAACTACACCTTTCTGTACAGGAATGAATTCTTTCGTTTTCTGACACTGGTCAGAAATACACCTGAAACTGGCACTTTCTACTGGCACTTTTAAAGACTCATGACTCCCTCCCCCCTTTTTCCAATTTCTTTGAAAGTGGGAATTCAATCACAAGAAGCTCTGAAATAAATACATTTGTTACTCTTTAAAGGTGTCACAAGGCTCCTTACTTGTTTTGTTGAGCTACGCTACACTAATGCCTACCCCTCAAGAGCTTGTTAACAAGAGAAAGGCTAACTTTGTGTCTTACTGTCTGGTGTTCTTGTGCTGCGTATAAGAGAGCAAAAGAGAAAAGCAGAAGAATTAAATAGTACTTCCAGTCTGAAGAGTGGCAGTGAATAAATGATTCTCAGTAATCAAACCAGTCTGATCTTACTGTTTGTACCCCTACTTGCCCCATAAAGCCAAATCCAGTTGCACAGGATGTTTGATTCTTTTCTTTTGAGCACCATTGATAGAAATATGTAAAGGAACTGTTTAATTGTTTAAAGTCCTCCTATTTCCCTCCCCCCACCTATGTCTATGGGATTTGCTGTGGCATGTTGCCTTAGGGTTCTTGTGAGATCATTGGTCACCAGCCACTTGCAGACTTGATTGTATTTTGTTGTTTTCTGTCTGGGGTGGCTCCTTCTGTTTGCTTTCATCAGAGATGTCTGCATTGTTCGGCTATTTAGACGGTAATTGTGCTCCATCAAGACAGGCTGGCAATTGAGACTGGCCCCTTCACACACACCCCCTTCATTCACACACCTTGTTCACACATTTAAAAGAACATATACAACATAAGCCTAAACCAGGTTTCATCAAGTATACAAAATGCAGTACAATGTTTAAGCAGGAGTTCCAAACTGCCATTGGTTATAATGTCTATCATATGTTATTACAAAATTATTTAACTTATGACACTGAAAGACATACACACAACATTAGCTAACATTCTTTCCACTGAACTTTATCATTAGGTTAGCCTTCTGCATTGCAAGCATATCATTCTGTCAGCATATTCCAATACATGTTAGTATTATTTGTATAAAGCTGCAAACAGACTTATATTCTATAACATCATCCTATAATGTTATTCTTTAACAACATATAGTTTAAAGGTAAATGTAATTCTTTATCTGTCTGTCCCCCTACTTTATGTCTGTGCCCCATACAATTACTGAGAAATCAATCCAGGAAGAAGAGAGCCTTTACTCTCACCCAGTGGTTAAAGAATAATTTGGTGGGCCCTGGAATCCTCCAAATAGGAGGGATTCTTCCTGTATTTTCCAGGCCCCCATCCAAGAAGCCATTTGCAACCACTTCTCAGCCCCCCCACCCCCCCAAGCTCCCTACCCCACACATAACCCCCACCCCATGCAAGCCTGAGCAGCATCCCCCCCCACATCACCCAAGTCTAAGCTAGGCCCTTCCTTTAAAAAAAAAAAAAATCAGATATTTTTCTAGTTGCATCTTATATTTATTGGCTAAACTGCAATTGTACCTATGATCTACTTACCCACTGAAAGTTACAGGGTATCACCCCGTGCCACCAGAGGCTGAATTTCAATAACACAAGACTATTCAAGTTAGATGACCATATAACTCAAGGCTGATTTTGGCTAGTTGGTGCTATATGAAAAAGAAAGGATAGGTATTGTCATATCTGGGGAGAAGTTACTAAATGAAAGTTATCTGCACAAATTTGATTCAAAACAGTGACAATGCTTTGTAGAACAAGTGTGCTGCGATGCTTCTCCAGGCAGGGACTAAGGATTTAATGACAAAAATGGATTAGTCAGGAAATTAGACAATTGCTCCTGGATTTAGCCCCAGTCTGCCAGTCCTGGCAGCTTCTAAAACCAATCTGTGTAAATGTCTGGATGGGGGCAGGAGAGGTTAATGATGGAACTTTATTTATGATTTGGCTACTGGTACATATGCAAAAATATATCCTGTACTTCTAATAATATGTTTTATGTTTATAAAATACAAAGTTGTTATAATTGCTTAGGTGTGTGTGACAAAGACATATGACAAAGAAATAGTAAGTCCCTCCTAAGAGCAATCTAACTTAGGACAAAATAAACCTGTGGTGGAGTTAAGGGTTGGGAAGAACATATAGAATTTCTTTGGTTATCTTTATTAATTGTATAGCACAACTAACTAAACATCTGTATTGTTATATTTCCAAACATCTTGGCTATAACATACTTATAGCTATACCTTGGGTTTCAGTACAGGTGTGAACAAGTTTGTAACCACAAATCAGTCCCTACCATGCCAGGTCCAGGCGCTGACCCGACCCCCCTCAATTGCTGCCACACTGCCAGCCCCCCCCCCAGCCCCTGCCCCTGCCCCCCCCACCACTGGCCCAAGCCCTGCCCTGACCCCCCCAATTGCTGCCAGCCCCCCCTTAGCTCCTGCCCCTCGGCTGCTGGCCCAAGCCCTGCCCTGGCTGACCCCCCCCAATTGCCGCCAGACCCCCCCCTCAGCCCCTGCCCCGCCGCTGCTGGCCCAGGCCCTGCTGGCCCCCCCACCATTCCCACCAGTCAGCCCAGGGGCTTACCTGGTGTCCTGCGTGCTGGCTGCTGCCCTGAAGAAACTAAATGTTCACCCAGCCCTGTGGGAGCTTAGCTCCACCTCCACCTCTCAATGAATTGTGGGCTGGGCTGGAGCTTCCCTCCACCCTCCCAAGCAGACATGCTTCCTCAGCATGTACTGCCAGTGCCTGGTGCCCAGGAAAACATGGGGGGCACTGCTGGCGCTGGGCAAAATTCATCCAGGGCACTGCCTCCGATTCGGGGCACATGCCCAGGCATGCCCAGCGCTAGCGACGCCCCTGCCCAACATGGCATCCTCTCTAGCCTGTTGGATGATAGCGTAGTGCGTCGTGAAAGTATGTACCTATGATGGACCACTCCCCAGATCCCATCCGGTGTGCTGCGGTGACCTCCCAATTCCCACTCCTGAACCCAATTCACTCCGTTTTGCCAGGTGACCACTCAATCCTGAGTCAGTCCGCTCCAGCCTCTTGCATGCAATCGGTCCCAAGTAGTGGGTGTATGCTCTCTGGCTACTTGAGGGACGGTCCCCCATCAAGCACCCCCAGCCCCAGTTACTAAACCAGGAGCCACTGTCAGGAACCACTCAACCGCCACACACTCAAGTCCATCCATTTAACAAAGAAATGGATTGTGCCCAGCCTCCTTCACTCACATCCTCTAGCATGCCTTTGTCTCTTTCAGGCTCGCTGCTGCTGGGAGAGCTCTGTGGGTCACTTTACACCTTGAGCCAGGCTAAACATGAAAAGTCACATAGATCATAACTCAGGGTGCACAAATGTGCCCCCTGTGACAGTACCGACGAACACGTAGCTGCCTTGCAGATCTCTTGGATTGGGACTTTGGCAGGGAAGGCCGTTGACAACGGTTGGGTCTTGGTAGAATGGGCTCTAACTGTCCCAGGAAGGGGCATATTCAACCTTCCGTAGCAGTCTTTGATACAGTTTACATTCATACATCCATTTAGAAATGCACTGTGAGGACACTGGAAGACCTCTTTTGCATTTGGCAACCACCACAAAGAGTTGGGAGGTCTTGCGGAAGGGATGCACGTGCTTGATGTGTGTTAAGAGCACTCTCTTCACATTCAGGGTATGCCATCTCCTCTGGTTCTCTGTAACCTAAGGCTCTGGATAAAATACTGGCAAGCAAATCTCCTGGTTGGGGTGGAAGGCAGTAGCCACCTTAGGAAGGAAGGAGGGGTTGTAGGACCACTTTATTGGGAAAGAACCATGTATACGGGGGTTCTAAGGAAAGGGCCTTCAACTCTGAAGCCCTTCTAGCGGAGGTGATTGCTACTAAGAAGGCCACCTTTCAAGACAGGACCAGTAGGGTACACTAGTCTAAGGGTTAATGGGGGACTCCGTTAGTGCCCGGAGCACCATGTTAAGGTCCCAATGAGGGATGGGTTCACAAAGTTATGGGAAAAGCCTTTCAAACCCTTTCAGGAACCTAGTGGAAGTAGGAAGGGAGAAAACGGGCCACATCTACCTTTTCATGGAGGGCTGAGATCACTGCTAGGTGGACTCTCAGCAAAGAAAGAGAGAGGCCTTTGTCATTAAGGTCTAGCAGATAGTCAAGGATTAGGTGTAGAGTGGCCAGTGCAGGGTCTACTCCTTTACCCTGAGCCTAGATGGAAAACCGTTTCCATTTGGCTGTATAGGTGGACCTGGTCAACGGTCTTCTACTGCTGACTAGGATCTTCCTAACCTTGGCTGACCAGAGCCTTTCCTGCTCGCTGAGACAAATAGTCTCAAGGCTGTCAAGTGCAAGTGACCTGGGTTCAGGTGCTGCAGGCACCCTGAGTCCTGTGTCAAGAGGTCCGCCCACAGGGGGAGGCAGAGTGGGGTCTCTACAGACAGGTCCTGTAGGAGCAAGAACCAGTGTTGTCTGGGCCAGTCCGGAGCTATTAATATTATGTTTGCTCCGTCCATCTTGATCTTCAGGAGGACTCTGTGTATTAATGGGACCGGTAGGAAGGCATACATCCGGGGGCCTAACCAGCTGACGAGGAAGGCATTGTTGAGAGACCCCTCCTCCTGACCCGAAGAGAGCAAAATTGCTGACACTTGCGGTTCTGCCATTTCACAAACAAGTCTATCTGGGTGTACCCGATTTGTGTATCAGGTGAGAGAACACCGTGTTGTGGAGCGACCACTCATGATTGACCAGGAGTTTTCTGCTGAGCGAGTCTGCCAGCCTGTTGTCACTCCCAGTAGGTGCGCAGCCACCAGGGTGAAATTGGAGGGCAGACCCCTCCCTGCCAGTTCGTGTAGATCATGGTTGCAATATTGTCTGTTAGAATCTGAACCGACCTGCACTATATGCTGTCCAGGAAGGTCATGCAAGCCAATCTAATGGCCTCCAATTTCTTCACGTTTATGTGAAGAAGACTGTCTTTGTGGGACCAATGCACCAGGTGGAAAGTCCCCCTGAGATGTGCCCCCCCCCCAAGTCTGAGGCATCGGTTAACAGTGTTACAATGGGCGTTAGTGTTTCAAAGGGAATTCCCCCCATGGCAAACCAGGGGTCCCTCCAAATCTGTAATGTCTCCAGGGTATCTCAAGGAACTGACGATACCTTGGATAGGGAGTCCCTCCGTGGGTGGAACACTGGAGAACCAGACCTGGAGGGGCCTCATTCTCAGGTGTGCTGTCCAAATCACAGAGGTGGAGGCTGCCATGTGTCCGAGCAGCTGTGGGCAGCGACGGGCTGTGGTCACTTGAGACTCCTGCAGCTCCATAATGATGGTGCAGATGGACTGAAATCTTGAAGAGGGCAGAGAGGCCATCCCTTTGCGAGCATCTAGGAAAGCTCCTATGAACTCTATGCTTTGGGACAGGCAGAGTTTTGACTTTTCTCGATTTATGCAAAGGCCCATGTACCCACACAGTTGGGTTACTGTTCTGACATGGAGCTTTACCTGAGCTCCCGATTCCCCGTATATTAACCAATCATCTAGGTAGGGGTAAATCCTTATGCCCCACTGGCACAAGAATGCTGCTACCGGCGCCATGCACTTTGTGAATATCCTGTGGGCCAGAGAGAGCCCAAAGGGGAACGATGTAAATTGGAAGTGATTTCCCCCCATGATGAACCTTAGGTACTTTCTGTGGAGGGACATATTGCTATGTGAAAGTGCGGGTCTTTGAGATCAAGGGCTGCGAACCAGTCTCCGGGAGACAGAGATGCAATGATCTCTGACAGGGAAACTATGCGGAACTTATTTTTCTTATATGTTTGTTTAAGGCTCTGAGATCTAGAATGGATCTGAGGTCCCCGTTGGGTTTGGGGACCAGGAAGTATCGGGAATAGAACCCTTTTCCCTGCTCCCACTTTGGGACCCCTTCTATGGCCCAGAGGGAGAGGAGCTTCTCGCATTCCCTCTGGAGCAGGTAATCTAGTTCCCAGTTCCTGAGGCTTGGGCAAGCGGGCAGTTTTCTGGCCTGAGGAGTTGAACGAAACTGTATGCGATACCCTTCTGCTACCATCTCAAGGACCCACTGGTTGGTTGTGATGTTGGCTCAGTGGTGCACGAAGCTGTGCAGTTGGTTGCTGAAAGTTGGGGTCGAGGCTGTGGGTTCGCCGCCCTCAGGGTAACCGTCAAAAACACTGTTTCCTTCCTGATGAGTGGTCGGTACCCTGCCAGCGCCTGATAGACAGAGGCATGGGACTTCCCATCCTTGCTTGAGTGGGTCTTGTCTTTATCCAAGTCTCCGAGATGTTGTTGGGGGTATTGGTAGGACCGAGGAAGAACACTCTGCATCTGGATTTGCTGCTGTAACTGCTGCAGATGCTTTTGCAAAAGCTGATGAGATTTAAGGGAGCACCAGGTATATTGCAGGGTGTACATTCCCAGTGATCTGAGGGTAGCTCTTGAGTCCTTCATGCCACATAGCTTGGTGTCTGTGGACTCAGCAAAGAGGTCAGGGCCCTCAAATGGCAGGTCTTGAACGATAAGCTGCGGGGGGGAGCAACACATCACCACAGTGGAGGCCAAAGTATGTGAGGCTGCGTCCAATGTATCCCCAGTAGCTGTGAGGGAAACCAATGCCTCTTCTTCAATCATCGCCTCATAATCTCTGAGGGAATTGGGAATAAGGTCGCAGAGCCCTTCCATGGCTTGCCAGAGGTTGAAGGCATATCTCGTTATAAGGGCCAGATGGTTGGAGATACACAACTATAGAGTTGCCATGGCATAAACCTTCCTACCCGACAAGTCAAGCTTTCTAGCTTCCTTATTCTTAGGAGTGGAATTCAGCTGGCCCTGTCTCTCTTTCTGATTTACTGTGTCTGCTACCAACGATCCTGGTGTAGGGTGCTGGAAGAGGAACACAGACTTGTCCTGGGGGACATGATATTTGCGATCTGCTGCTTTTGACACCAGCGGGATCGAAGATGGGATCTGCCATCATGCCCTGGTAATTCTGTATACCCTTTCATGTAGAGGAACAGATATCTTGCCTGTTGGGACATTTTCCCCCACATCAAAGATGGGGTCCATTTCCTCCTGGACCATCCCAAGGTCTATATTCAGATTCGCTGCCATGTGGCGGAGTAAATCCTGCTGGGCATGGGAATCATCCTTATAGGCAACAGGCCTTCAGAATGTGTACCCATCCGGAGAGGAGGACGAAGGGGCATGGGACCTACTGCACCGTGTAGAGTCGGGATCGGGCTCATCATTGGAAACGTCCGAGGAGTTCAGAGTCCGAGGTGGAGATGGTGCCGAATGGTGCCGCAAAGTTGATCTGTCATTGGCCGTCATGTCTAGCCATTCATGAAACCAGTTGGTAAAAGAATTTCTGGTCATGGCATGGTGCGGGAAAGAACGGCCTGTGCCTGAGATCTTAGCAGTACCAGAGGAACTGGGGCATGGTGTCTGTACCAGGGCCGACAGGGTCTTCTTCTTCCGTGGTACAGGCATCAAGGAGTGCTTCTGATAATGCTTACCCTCCTGTCCTCCAGCTCCGAAGCAGTTTTGGGGGAATCAGAGGAACGGGCAGAGGTCGGAGACAACGAGGAGGACGAGCTGGACCTCCATCTTCTGGAGCCTTGAGAGCAAGGTACTGAGGGTTCACGGGACGAGTGCCAAGAGGAGAGAGCCTCGAAGCAGTTGTCAGCCCCATTTTGCGGTGCCGGTGGATGGCTCGATGGTGCCGGGCTTGAGGGCAGTGCCGATCCTTGCATTGACTGCTCTCTGGGTATTGGAGCCAGTGTAGGCTTTGACCTGGCCTTCTTGGCTGGTACTGGAGCTGGGTCTTGGAACAGAGCCCATGTCTTTGCTGGGGCTCGCGGTTTCAATGGTACTGAAGACAGCCCTGATGTCGGTTCACTGGAGAGGGAACTCAGCGACTGAGGTGAATGGTGCCATGGCAGTACCAAAGAGGAAGCCGACTGGGGCTTTAAACTCTGCACTGTAAGTCAGTGCCAAGACTTCAGTGCAGGAGTTGTTTTGGGTGCCAGCGGAACACTAGTGGCTTGGATGGCATCAGAGGCGAGTGTGTAGTCCCAGGCAAGAGTGCATAAGCGCCGCTCTCTGTCCTTGTGAGTCCTGTGTTTAAAGGACTGGCAAAAGGAGCAGTTCACCACAAAGTGAGACTCACGCAGGCATGCGAGGCATTTCTCGTGAGGATCATCAAGTGGGAAAGCTTTAGAGCATGCTGGACATGGTTTAAAGCCTGACATTTTAATTTTGAGTGAAGGAAAGATAGGCACTTGCTTCTGCAAGTTTTGGCTAATCTGAAACCATTGCTGAGGGCAGAAAAAGGAACTGGGAGGGTCAGGGTCACGGTCACCTATATAGCCACGGTCATGGTGCAGAGGGGGCGTTGGCTGTGTGCCCTGACTTGACAGGCTAAGGCTAAAGACTCTCCGAGCTACCGTGCGCTGCGGCACGTAGACACCTGTAACTGAATGATGTGAGCAGCGCTCGAAGAAGAACAAGAGTTCTGAGCACACAGATCCCATAAGGAAAGCTAAATCTCTTCAAGGTGTGGAAGCCAAATTAAACATAATCAGAATAAGAGAGGTGGGGAAAGCCAAGTAGCTCATTTTGGTCAGTAAACAAACCTAGAGAGAATAGCTTTCTAAAGTGTTTGTTGTTCTGGCAGTTCATTAAACCCCAGGACTCTTCCTGGCCGGCTCGCTCAACCCCTTCTCTGACCTGCCCACTGGCTCCTTGATCCCCACGCTTTCCCCATTGACCCCACCTCGCCCTCAATCCTCTCCTCTTTACCTGGCCCAAGATGCTCCTTAGCCAGGCTGCTCCCACCCTGAGCATATATCTGAGCATGCTCAGAGTGGGACATTTGAAAACTCCCCCAGCCTGGCCGCAGCTCCGTGCAGCACTGGAGCCTCTGATTTCTGTGTGGGTGTGTGATGGCTCGTGTGTGGCTGCATACCCATGCAGCTTAGAGGGAATATTGTTCATGCTTGCCTTGGCTGGCCTGTGATAAGTCACTGTTGTTCTAAGTACAGTATATGATATGGGCGGGAAAACATAGATATGCTCATGCCCTGTGTGAGAATGAAACAATTCAGACTTTCTGGCTGGTTAATGAGTAACTGGAATTATTACTCTTTGCAAGAATGCTGTGTTGTGTGAAAAGCAGTTAAACTAAACCATCAGTTGTGGCTCATAAGAATTCTGACTGCTAGACTGTAAAGTTTTTATAAACTGCATACCTACTTAACAGGCCCAGTGGGTCCCATTCTTGAGCCTTGATTCAGGCAAATATTGCCCATATCCAATGGGATTTTTGCTTTAGTGTGATTTTCAGGATTGAGCCTAAAGACGGCCACATCTGACATACTAGGTCATTTTATTTGGCCCATCACAACCCAGTTTAGGCAGGAGTGCTATTTCAGATTCTGGTAGGCAGAGACAACTTTAAGCAGGGTTCTAGGGCCTATGTAGCCACCTGAAATCTCTAGGGTGTTGTGGGTTGTTGGTTTTTTTGTTAGTAATAATTTAGAAATTAGCTGACAGGGGCACTGGACCTTACTCTTATATAAAGAAAAAGTAACAAACATCCATTAAAGCCATATTTTAAATTTGTTTGTAAATTTAGAACAATTTGGAGATAACACAGTAAAATATTCCCAATCCCAAACCCGACTAGGCGGATAATAATAACCCTGATTTAGTTCACCAGAAATGAAATAATTTAAAAAAAAATTAAGGTTGTTGGTTATTACTTAAGTGCTTTACTTTCTTCAATTATCTAAGTGTAGACAATGAAAAAAAAGTCTTTAATTCATTTGTCTTTCAGTGTCCTAATGAGTGCTCCAATGTTTCAATTTCAAAAACTGCACAAGAATCTTAATCTAAGAACTATTTTCAGTCAGATACATAGTCTTTTTAAAAAGGTTTTGGAATTTTTCCTAGTCTATGGTTTTATAACTTTGGGTTGTTTTTCTTAAAAAAACATAGGTGCTGGAACAAAATGTGCTGGTGGTACAGCAGCTGTTGGCTTGAAGTGGTTTCCACCATATACATGGCCAACACAGTGGCTGCATTTTTAGATTATTCTTGGGTATGGTATTTTTAGGGATCCTTCTAATCCATCATGAAAGAAAATTTCAGATTATGTGTGGGAACATGATCTTCCACCAGTACAATAAATGAGCTGACACTAAATTACTGGTGTTACGATGAACATTTAAAAGTTTGTCAAGGGGGATAGTAGTATTGGAAAGAAAGTATGTGTATTAATTAATAAATAAAGGGATGAAATTAATGATGGTTTTAAAAAAAAGGCTGAAATACCAAACTTAAAAAAAAAAAAACTTTGAAAAAAATCATTACCTACAGAATAATCAAATGATGGATGCTCCGGAGAGTAACCAAACAGTGGACAAACATTGACAGCCAAATCTCACAAACTAGTCAGATAGTCTTGAGGTTTCGTGCACTGAATATTTTATATAAATAATTTGTGATAGCTACAAAGGATTAAGTTAGAAAGTGGTTTCTAGTGTATTGCTGTAAAGATTTGAGAGAGTAAACATCACTTCAGTGAAATTCACTGAGGTACACAAGTTTGTGAGACTCTGCCCCTGTCAGAAATATAAAAAGTACAAGAAGAGCTAAGATTACTTAGAATATAGAAGAGGATACAGCACAACTGACACACTGCTACAGAACGGTGGGCTTCTGATATAACCATCCTTCAAGATGGGCTGCCCAAATACATTCAGTTACAGGTATCTATGTGCCCACAGTGCACAGGATTTGGAAAGTCTTTTAGCCCCAGCCTGTCAGCTCAGGATCAGTGGCCTACGCCCCCTCTGTGCTGCGACTGCGGCTATATATCTAACCCTGACCCTGAATCTCACAGTCCCTTCTTTTCACCAACTCCGAGTAGCAGGGTTGGAGGGAGGGGTCTGAATGTATGTGAGCAGCCAATCTTGAAGAAGGACGGTTACATTGGTAACCCACCATTCTTCTTCGAGCACTGCTCACATCATTCAGTTACAGGGGACTGCTAGTCATACCCAAGATGGTGAGCAGAGTTATAGCTTACCCACACTGAGTAAGGTTCTGCCCAACACGGCATCCTCTGTTGCCTGTTGGACGATGGCATAGTGCATCATGAAGGTATGCACTCACAACCATGTAGCTGCCATGCAGATCTCCTGAATCGGGACCTGAGCAAGGAAGGCCATTGGCTAAGCCTGGGCTCTTGTTGAGTGTGCCTTTAATTTCCCCAGGAGGGGTGTACCTGACCTTCTGTAGCAGTCATCGATACGGTTCACCATCCATTTGGAGATGCACTCTGTAGTCACTGGTTGTCCTCTTTTTCGCTCCGCGATTGCAATGAAGAGCTGAGAAGTCTTGCGGAACAAAGGCATGCACTCAATGTATGTCAAGAGTGCCTTTCTGACATCCAGCATATACCATTTCCTTTGTTTCTCCATGACCTGAGGGTCCAGGAAAAACACCAGGAGACAAATGTCCTGATTCAGGGGGAAAGGAGAGGCCACCTTTAGGAGGAATAATGGGTGCGGGCACAGTAGCACCTTATCGGCGAAGAACCTTGTGTACGGAGGCTCTGAGGAAAGGCCCTTCAATTCCGAGACCCTTCTTGCCAAGGTTATGGCTACTAAAAAGGCCACCTTCCATGAGAAAACCAACAATGTACATTAGTCCAAGGGTTCATAAGGTGGCTCCTTTAAGCGGTGAAGCACCACATTCAAGTCACAGTGTGGAGTAGAATCTTTGGTATGTGGGAAGATCCTCTTGATACCTTTCAAGAACTTTGTGGATGGGGGCTGGGAAAAGACTGGAACCCCCTCCACCTTGTCATGAGGGGCTGAGATAGCTGCTAGGTGGACCCTGAGAGAGGTAGTTGACAAACCCATCTTTGAAGTCCAGTAAGTAGTCAAGTATTGAACAAACTGGAGCTGATTCTGGTACGATCCCCTACCCGTTGGACCACTGGGTAAAATACCTCCACTTAGCTATATTGGTGGCTGTAGTGGAGGGTCTTCTATTGCCTATCAGTGTCTTCCTTACTCTGTCTGAGCAGAGTTTCTTAGATTCGTTCAGCCATGCAGCCTTCAGGCTGTCAAATGTAGTATTCTGTAGTATTCCCAGATTTGGGTGCCTGGATGGGGAGGTGGAACGGAGTGTCTTATTGACAGGTCCCATAGGATCGAGTACCAGTGTCGCTTGGGCCAGTCCGGAGCTATCAATATCATGTCTGTTCCATCCCTGTTTATCTTTAAGAGGACGCTGTATATCAGGGGAATTGGTGGGAATGCATACATCAATGAGCCCCCCCCCCAATGGTATTAGGAAGGTGTCCACGAGTGAGTCCTTCTCTTGACCCCTGAGGGAGCAGAAGGTGCGACACTTCTGATCCTGATGTGTCACGAAGAGATCTACCCGGGGCATACCCCACTGACTGGTTATGTGGGACATCACATCTCTATGCAGGGACCACTCTTGATGTGACACAAAGGTCCTGCTCGGCAAGTCTGCTGTGCTGTTGTCCACCCCGGAAGGTGAGCCGCTACTGGGGTGAAGTTGTGCCTCAGGGCCAGTTGCCAGACGTTGGCAGCTTCCACTCAGAGAGCTGGGAAACAATTACCCCCTAGGCGATTCATGTAAAACATGGCTGCTATGTTGTCTGCTAGGACCTGGACAGTCTTTCCCTTCATGAGGTCCAGGAAGGTCCTGCAAGCTAAACAGATAGCTCTGAGCTCCTTCATGTTTATGTGTAGGAGTTTGTCTTTGGGAGACCAGTTCTCTTGGGTCAAAAGACCTCCTAAGATATGAGCACCCCACTCCACGTCTGCGGCATCGATGATCAGAGTCACTGTATGGTTTGAGGCCTCGAAAGGGACCCCCAATGCTAAAGAGTGCGTCCTGCCAAATTTCCAAAGTTTTCAAGACGACGTGGGGGATAGATAGTACCTTGCTCAGAGGCAGGTGGAAGGTCATGGCCAGCCAGAGTTGAAGAGGCCTCATTCTCAGGTGGGCTGTTCTTGTCACGGAGGTAGAGGCTGCCATGTGGCCCAGGAGTTGAAGACACCATCTGGCTGTGGTGATCGGGGCATTCTGGAGCTCTGAGATGATGGTGCAAATGGACTGAAACCTTGATTGGGGCAGGGGTGCTCTCCCATTTATGGAGTCTAAGAGAGCACCTATGAACTCTGTTCTCTGTGTTGTGGAAAATTTTGCTTTTTCCTGGTTTACACACAGTCCCAGATACTTGCACAGCTTTCTTGTAACTTTGACGCTGTGTTGAACTTGGTATTTTGACCTCCCATTTATTAACCAGTCGTTGAAGTAGGGGTAGATTCTTATGCCCCGCCTCCGTAGGTGTGCCACCACCGCCACCATACATTTTGTAAATACCCTGGGGGCTAAGGATAGTCCGAATGGGACCGATGTGAATTGGAAATGTCTTCCCCCCACCAGGAATCTGAGAAATCTCCTGTGGTGGGGCCTTATCGCTGTGTGAGAATAAGCGTCCTTTAGATCGAGGGCTGTGAACCAGTGCCCTTGGTCTAGAGCTGGGATGATTTGAGATAGGGAAACCATGCAGAAATTTATTTTCGTTATACGCTTGTTTAAAGCCCTGAGGTCTAGAATTGGTCTTAGGTCACCATTTGGCTTGGAGACCAGGAGGTAATGGGAGTAGAACCCTTTTCCCCACTGCTTCCTTGGGACCTCCTCTATTACCCCCAGGGAGAGCAGCTTTTTGCATTCCCTTTGCAGCAACAGATCGAGCTCTTGAGTTCTTGAGAGTGGAGTGAGGGGATGGTTTTCTGTCTCAAGGAATCGATTTGAGTTGTATGAAGTACTCTTTTGATACTGTATCGAATATCCAAATGTCAGATGTAATGCTGGCCCAATGATGTATAAAAGGAGCCAGACAATTGCTGAAGACCATGGGTGTGTGGGGCGTGTGGAGCCCTCTAACTGACCATCAAAAATGCTGCTTTTGACTGGCAGTGCGGGAAGAACCAGTTCACTGTTGCATGGTCTGTGTCTGGGACTTTGAAACTTTGCCTTACCTGGTTTTCTCCCTGTCAGAGCCTCCATACTGGCACTGCAAATATTGGTAAGACTTTGGGCGAGCCCCTTGTGGTTGAGGTTGCTTTTGCAGCTGTTGGGGTGGCTGCTGCGTTTGTGGGATTCTAAAAGAACGCCTAGTCCCTTGAGATGTGTACATACCCAGGGACTTTAAAGTGGCCCTGTAATCCTTCATCCCATGCAATTTGGAGTCTGTGCACTCAGTGAAGAGGGCAGGGCCTTCAAAAAGGAGGTCCTGAATCATTAGCTGCATCTGCTGCAAAAGGCCAGACTGTTGTAGCTAGGCTGATCGCCACATAGTCACCACAGAGGCTATATTGCGAGACGCAGTGTCTGATGCATCCTATGAGGTCATTATGACATCACGGGAAGCCAGTATGCCCTCCTCTACCATAGTCTCTTAGTCCTGAAGGTGTTCCCTGGGGTCTACATTGCAGAAATGTTCCATAGACTTCCAAAGGTTGAATACATATCTCCCCATGAGGGCATGATGGTTTGCAATACACAGCTGGAGGGCTGAAGTGTAGTAAACCTTCCTACCAAAGAGGTCCAGTTTCTTAGCCTCTTTGTTCTTGGGAGTGGAGCCTGGTTGGCCCTGTCTCTCCTTCTGGTTAACCACATCCAATACCAGCGAACTTGAGATGGGATGGTGAAAAAGGAAGGCGAATTTGTTGAAGGGGACATGATACCGCCAGTCAGTTACCTTGGATACAGGACAGACTGAGGACGGGTTTTGCCACCATGCCCTCGCAATGCTGTACACCCCTTCATACAGGTTAACTGAAACCTTGGCTGGGGGGGCTGCATCTCCCACATCAAAGAGGGGAGTACACTCCTCTTTAATGACCCCAATGACCAGGCTCAACTTCGTGGCCATCTGTCTCAAAAAGTCCTGCTGAGCCAGGGGGATTGTCCTTGTATGCCAGAGTCAGTTGATAGGTTATCTCATCTGGAGAATATGAGGGGACCTGGGGTTCCTCATCCAAGTCCTCTGAAGAGCAGGGTGTCCTGGTCAAAGGTGGTACCAAAGGCTGTGGGGATGCCGCGCCGTCATCGCTTGGTGAGTCCATCAGAGCCGTAACTAGGCCAGGGCGAACAGGGCAAAGCCCCGGGCGAGAAATTTTAGAGGGTGGAAGGGATGGATACAGCTTCCCGCAGTAGCTGGGGATGGATTCAGATCTGTTCCCAGCTGCCATGGGGAGCCAGATCATAGAATCATGGAATCATAGGGTTGGAAGGGACCTCATAGGTCATCTAGTCCAACCCCCTGCCAGAGGCAGGACCACTCCCACTTAAACCATCCCAGTCAGGGTTTTGTCCAGCCGGGCCTTAAACACCTCCAAAGATGGAGACTCCACCACCTCCCTCGGCAGCTCATTCCAAGACTTCACCACTCTCCTGGTAAAAAAGTTTTTTCTAATATCCAGCCTCGACCTCCCTAACCGCAACTTGAGACCATTGCTCCTCGTTCTGTCCTCCGTTACTACCGAGAACAGTCGAGCTCCATCTTCCTTAGAGCATCCCTTCAAGTAGTTGAAGGTTGCTATCAAATCCCCCCTCAATCTTCTCTTCTGCAGACTAAATAAGCCTAATGCTTCCAGCCTTTCCTCATAGGGCTTGTGCTCTAGCCCTTTAATCATTTTGGTTGCCCTCCTCTGAACTCTCTCTAGCATGTCCCTGTCCTTTTTGTAGGGGGGAGCCCAAAACTGAACACAGTATTCTAGATGTGGCCTCACCAGTGCAGAATAGAGGGGAAGGATCACATCCCTTGATCTGCTGGTAATACTTCTTTTGATGCAGCCCTGTATGCCATTGGCCTTTTTGGCAGCAAGAGCACACTGCTGACTCATATCCAGCTTCCCATCCACCATGACCCCCAGGTCCTTTTCTACACTGCTGCTACTTAGCTGAATGTTTCCCAGCCTGTAGCAGTGCATAGGGTTTTTTGGTCCCAAATGCAGGATTTTACACTTATCCTTATTGAATCTCATAAGATTTCTATTGGCCCACTGTTCCAATTTATCTAGGTCTCCCTGAATCCTGTCCTTGCCCTCCAACGTGGCTACTGTTCCCCCCAGCTTGGTGTCATCCACAAACTTACTGAGAATGCAGTCTATTCCATCATCCAGATCATTGATGAAAATGTTGAACAGAACCGGCCCCAGGACCGACCCCTGGGGCACACCACTCGTGACTGATTGCCAGCTAGACATGGAACCATTGATTCCTACACGCTGAAACCATTGATCTAGCCAGTTCTCTATCCACCTTATAGTCCACCTATCCAACCCATGCTTCCTTAATTTGCCAATGAGAATGCTGTGGGAAACTGTATCAAAAGCCTTGCTAAAATCAAGGTATAGCACATCAGCGGTGCTTCCCGCATCCAGAAAACCAGTCATCTGCTCATAGAAGGAAATGAGATTGGTCAGGCATGATTTACCCTTGGTAAATCCATGCTGACTGTTCCTGATCACTTTATTTTCCTCTAAGTGTGTGAGGACGGATTCTTTGAGAATCTGCTCCATAATTTTCCAGGGATTGAGGTGAGGCTGACTGGTCTGTAATTCCCTGGATCCTCCTTTTTCCCTTTCTTGAAAATAGGCACTACATTTGCTTTTTTCCAGTTCTCTGGCACCTCCCCTGTTCTCCATGAGTTTTGAAAGATAACGGCCAGCGGTGCGGCTATTTCGTCGGCCAATTCCCTTAGCACCCTTGGATGCAGTTTGTCCGGCCCCATGGACTTGTGTACTTGCAGCTTCTTTAAGCAGTCCCTAACCTGACTTTCTGTCACCAAGGGCCTGTCTTCTTCTCTCTCATCTGCCACACCCATGGTAGTGGGCTGGGAGCTGACCCTGCCTGTGAAAACTGAAGAAAAAAATGCATTGAGCACTTCAGCTTTTTCCTCATCCTCTGTCACAAGGATGCCTGCCCTATTCAGCAAGGGGCCTACACCATCCCTGATCCTCTTTTTGTTACTAATATACTTGTAGAACCCCTTCTTGTTATCTTTTACATCCCTCGCTAGCCGCAACTCCATTTGTCCTTTGGCCTTTCTGATTTTATCCCTGCAGTCCCTAGCAATATCTTTATATGCCTTTTTGGACATCTGACCAAGCTTCCACTTCCTGTAAGCTTCCTTTTTATGTTTAAGCTCAGAGCAGAGTTCTCTGCTAAGCCATTCTGGCTGCCTCACATGTTTGTTCTTTCTCCTAATTGGAATGGCAACTTCCTGTGCCCTTAGCAGAGTTTATTTAAAATATAGCCAACTCTCTTGGACTCCTTTCCCCTTCAGATTAGCTTCCCAAGGGATCCTGCCCATCAGTTCCCTGAGGGAGCGAAAATCTGCTTTTTTGAAGTCCAGGGTTTTTGTTTTGCTTCTTTCCTTCCTTCCTTTAATCCGGATCCTGAACTCAACCATGTCATGGTCACTACTGCCTAGCTTGCCATTTACCTCTACGTCCCTGATCAATTCTTCCCTGTTTGTGAGAAGCAAGTCGAGCAGTGCAAGGCCCCTAGTTGGTTCCTCTAGCATTTGTACTAGAAAGTTGTCCCCAACACTCTCTAAAAATCTCCTGGATTGCCCATACACTGCTGTATTGGCCTCCCAGCAGATGTCAGGGAAATTGAAGTCCCCCATGAGCACCAGGGCCTGTGATCTAGAAGCTTCTGCTAGTTGTCCATAGAACACCTCATCCACACTGTTCCCTCTAAGCTGCGCGGCTGCGCGGCCACGCACATAAGAAACCCCTCCCCGCGCAGGGGTTTCCAGTCCCCGCGCACGGGGAGGGGCAGGACTGGCTGGGACAGCCCGACAGAGCGGCTGAGGCTCAGCCAAGAAGCGGAGGAGTGGTGTATCGCTTTAAGACTGCTCCTCCTTGCCCTGCCCTCCTCCCTGCTCCAGGCATTCCAGCTGCAGTGCTACACGTGGTTTCGCTTTGTTTTGTTGCTTCTGCTCCTCAACCCCGGCTTCTTTCCAGGCTCCAGCTCAGGTCCTCTCCCTTTTCCCTGCACCTGGTTTTGGGGGAGGTTTGATCTTATTTTTTGGTGGGGTTGGGGCTTTTCTTCACCTTGATGGGATCTCTGAAGTGCCCAGAGAGAAACCTGTGACTCCTTCTTTGCTTCCTGCTTTGCTGCCCTGCTTGGCTTAGTTTCTGGGGAGGTTTCTTTCTCTAAGGGCTAGGCTAAGCGAGATCTTTATTCCTGCTAATGAACTTTGGCTTTTGACAACAAATCTTTTGTTTAGAGGGCCAACAAAGTTCACTTTTGGTTGTGAGGAGCTTTGAATCTGTAAGATTTTCCTTTTCCCAGTGTGATTTTTTTTCAGTTTGTTTCTCCTTTCCAAGAAGAGATTAGTCCACTATAGATGTGTCCTTAAATTTTAGTAAGATACACAGATATGAAAGTATTATCCATTCTAATGTAGCTGCTGGGCTGGGCCTGATCCTATGCTTTAAATGAAGTCAGTGGGAAATTTGATGGAGTAAGGATTGCAATATTTGTCCCTTTGTTAGTTTATCAAATCATAGAAAACAAGCAGCTTGCTTTTGCCTATATACTCTATGGTTATTTTTATTTTGTTATATTTAGGAAAAAACTGATCATTGCATTCAAGAATAGGTGCTGTCCTCTTGGGTGGAGCATTTGATAGTCACAAACTTCTACTTCATCCCCCCCCCCCCCCCGCCGCATTTGATGTGTATTTCACATAAAAGCAAACAAAATGTCAATGGTCATAAAATAGATATATATCCATCTGTGGTTTATGGCAGACATAGTAGGATATGATGTTTCCAGACATTTGCATTTTAGGTAAAAGGTTATGTTTCAGGTAGGTCTGTACATAAAAACCAGCAGATCTCATTTTTTCTCATTTCTCCTTTCCTGAGTGTATAAAATCTAAAGAGCTTGTCTGTGATTTTTTAAAAATACTGCACAGTGAGGCTCAAAACTGAGGCTAGACAGGGATTTCTGTACACTCGGCCTATACCCCCCAGTTGTTGGCTAGTAACAGTGTTAGAGCAAATGAGTGAGCACCCCCTGCACCACACCCCTAATTTCAAGTCATGGGGAGAATACTGCTGACAGAGATTACTTTTTCTTTAGAAGCCAACAACTCAAATTCTGTTAGGCTTCATGTAGTCAAGGGCCCATCCCTCTGTGTATCAAACAATGAGTGAATTCTGTGAAGGAATTTACTGTGTTAAAACTGGTTTTAATCTTGTCCATAATTACTACATTAAATTTATTGGCGGTGTGCTTCCGTTTGCAACTCACAATGTAAAAACATCAGTCTGGATAGGAGTTCTGCAGTGTGATTCTCCTTGCACCTTGATATAAACATTCAATACTTAGTTTTGTGACTCCTTAAAGTGGTTGGCTTTACAGTTACTTTAATGTGAAGAGGAAAAATACTTAAGCCATTCATTTGATATTCTTGAGCCTCTGTTCTTGCAATTAATCTCATGCTGTAACTAGGGGCTAGACAGATTTCCCTGGAGTTGGGTGATCAATGGGGCAAGCATTTGGGGGGGAGCATTGGCTGGGTGGATGAAGGGGGCCCAGGTGGAGTCCCAGATGCATATGTGTCCTCCAACATCCTCCTTTTTGTACTCCCCTGTTGTCCTTTCCATGCTTTGGTACCCGGTAACCCTAGTCTGGCAAAGTGGTTGAGGATTGGATGAGGAGTGGGGGGGACAGGCCTTAACCATGGCCAAGGATCAACTGGTGGAGGGGGCAGGGTGGGAGAGCAGCTGAAGATGGGCAGGGGGGCAGGCCTGAAGCCCCACTGAGGATTGGCTGGTGGGGGGGGGGGGG
>ML682005.1:46304535-46317844 GCA_007922195.1 Podocnemis expansa
TGGGGCTGGACTCGCGGCAGGCCCAGCCCTAACTCCTGAGCCAGAGAAGCTCTACGGAGCATGCCCAGATTTTCTGGGCATGCTCCGTTAGAGCTTCTGTGGGCAGGAGTTTTCAAAACTCCCTGCTCCACAGGAGCTCTATTGAGGGACTCTGGCTGCCAGCAGTGCGCTGCTGGCAGCCTTCTGTGCGCTGGCGGCTGCGGCGGGCTGCTCTGTAGCGCGCCAGCGCAGCTTACAGGGAACATTGATGGGAACCCTCCTCAGGGCAAATACCTTATAGGGGCAATATTCACCTGGTTGGGCGGACCGCTTTTCCCAATTATGAAGTTTTCGCAACAAGGTGCTGTGGAGAGTTCCTTGGCCCTAATCTTCAGTGCCAGGTTCTCACTCACCAACCCCATAAGAGCCACTGGTACAGCCATTGACTGGCGGCAGTTCTCTTCCCGGCTTTGCCCAGTTCAGGCCCAGGGAGGTCAACAACCCCTTAGCTTTGTTACCATCCCCTCTTTCTGTAAGGTGGCGTCCTTTTTTCCAGGGAGGATTATCCCCCCCGTGCTCGCATTGGCTCTGGGGTACTTATCAGAGGGAAATAAACTTCCCCATTGCACCTTTGTGATTCCTTCTATTTATTACTTGGGAGGCCTTCGAAACCATTCCTCTCTTCCGTCCTTTCGTATGTTCCATGGAGAAAGTTTATGGCCTCGAACCACTCAGGACCTTTATCCATCTGCCTCCCACCTAGCAAAAGGAGACATTCGGTTATAGGGGCAATATACCTTACACAAGGGGCACTGCTTCACATTTTGCCTTTCCCCCTCCTTCCAAACCACAATCAGCTGAGTGGTGCTGGTTCCTCCTACATCCCAACCATGGGACCCTCTCTTCCCATTGGCATTTCAAAAGTTGGTTTGTCCCCTTAGCATTGTGGGGTCATACAAACTTCCCCTGGCCCCACGTTCTCTCCGTCCCTTCGGCCATCAGTGGCCACACCTTTGTGGGCCTCTGAGGGGACATTGGTACCTCAGTTGCAGTGTTGGCATTCGCCTACCAGATAAACTGTTCTTACTGGCTGGTTATTCGAGTCCTCCCACACAACCCCATACCCCTTTTTCCTTTAGTTGGATCAGTAGAGGGGTCTCCTATCCCTGTCTCTCTCTTACTGATTCCTGGTATAGGTCAGTAGGCCAGTAACTCTGGACTCCACCTTAGCCTTCCTATCAAACCAGCTAAGGTGTGCGTTGTGAGCCTAAGACCAAGGGACACACCCTGTCACCCTGTTTTGCCTCTTATGTCCTTTATATCGCAGTGCCCAACCAATTTGAGATGTTGCTGCCATATCTCTTTCAACAATAAGGTAACTCTAGGCCTCCCTCTGCCTTGTGGGTCATAGGCAGGGTATACTCGAGGGCTATAGGCCTCAGTCTTTCCCCACTTAGACCAGGCCATTTTCATCCTGATGGCTCCTCCAGACCCGGGGTTCAGCTGTTTCGGAGGTGACTGTGCTAAAGGCAGGAAAACAGTCCAACTCCACCCGCCATCCTTCGATATGGCTAGCAGTCACCTATTATTGAATGTGTCCGAGCAGTGCTTGAGGAAGAATGGTGCGTTACTTACTGGTAACCGTTGTTCTTTGAGATGGGCTGCTCAGATTCATTCAGAACCCTCCCACCGTCCCCCGCAACTCGGAGTTGGCAACTTTTAGGGACTGAGGAGGGGCAGGGCTACAGCCATATATATAGCCACGGGGTGGCCAAGGGGTGTTGGCCGCCAGCCCTGTTTTGACAGTCTAGGGCTAAAATTGTTTCTGATCAATTGTGTGCTGAGACATGTATGCCTATTACAGGATCCCTTGGGAAGCTAATCTGAAGGGGAAAGGAGTCCAAGAAAGTTGGTTATATTTTAAATAAACCCTGCTAAGGGCACAGGAAGTTGCCATTCCAATTAGGAGAAAGAACAAACATGTGAGGCAGCCAGAATGGCTTAGCAGAGAACTCTGCTCTGAGCTTAAACATAAAAAGGAAGCTTACAGGAAGTGGAAGCTTGGTCAGATGACCAAGGAGACATATAAAGGTATTGCTAGGGACTGCAGGGATAAAATGAGAAAGGCCAAAGGACAAATGGAGTTGCGGCTAGCGAGGGATGTAAAGGATAACAAGAAGGGGTTCTACAAGTATATTAGTAACAAGAAGAGGATCAGGGATGGTGTAGGCCCCTTGCTGAATAGGGCAGGCATCCTTGTGACAGAGGATGAGGAAAAAGCTGAAGTGCACAATGCTTTTTTTGCTTCAGTTTTCACAGGCAGGGTCAGCTCCCAGCCCATTACCATGGGTATGGCAGATTGGAGAGAAAAAGAGAGACCTTTGGTGATGGAAGGTCAGGTTCGGGACTGCTTAAAGAAGCTGGATGTGCATAAGTCCATGGGGCTGGACGAACTGCATCCAAGGGTGCTAAGGGAATTGGCTGATGAGATAGCAGCACCGCTGGCCGTTATCTTTCAAAACTCATGGAGAATGGGGGAGGTGCCAGAGGATTCGAAAAAAACAAATGTGGTGCCTATTTTCAAGAAAGGGAAAAAGGAGGATCCGGTGAATTACAGACCAGTCAGCCTCACCTCAATCCCTGGAAAAATTATGGAGCAGATTCTCAAAGAATCCATCCTCAAACACTTAGAGGAAAATAAAGTGATCAGGAACAGTCAGCATGGATTTACCAAGGGTAAATCATGCCTGACCAATCTCGTTTCCTTCTGTGATCAGATGACTGGTTTTCTGGATGCAGGAAGAACCGTTGATGTGCTATACCTTGATTTTAGCAAGGCTTTTGATACAGTTTCCCACAGCATTCTCATTGGCAAATTAAGGAAGCATGGGTTGGATAGGTGGACTATAAGGTGGATAGAAAACTGGCTAGATCAACAGTTTCAGCGTTTAGGAATCAATGGTTCCATGTCTAGCTGGCAACCAGAAATGAGTGGTGTGTCCCAGGGGTCGGTCCTGGGGCCAGTTCTGTTCAACATTTTCATCAATGATCTGGATGATGGAATAGACTGCACTCTCAGTAAGTTTGCGGATGACACCAAGCTGGGGGGAACAGTAGCCATGTTGGAGGGCAAGGACAGGATTCAGGGAGACCTAGATAAATTGGAACAGTGAGCCAATAGAAATCTTATGAGGTTCAATAAGGACAAGTGTAAAATCCTGCACTTGGGATGGAAAAACCCCATGCACTGCTACAGGCTGGGGAACATTCAGCTAAGTAGCAGCAGTGTAGAAAAGGACCTGGGGGTCATGGTGGATGGGAAGCTGGATATGAATCAGCAGTGTGCTCTTGCTGCCAAAAAGGCCAATGGCATACAGGGCTGCATCAGAAGAAGTATTACCAACAGATCAAGGGATGTGATCCTTCCCCTCTATTCTGCACTGGTGAGGCCACATCTAGAATACTGTGTTCAGTTTTGGGCTCCCCACTACAAAAAGGACAGGGACGTGCTAGAGAGAGTCCAGCAGAGGGCAACCAAAATGATAAAAGGGCTGGAGCACAAGCCCTATGAGGAAAGACTGAAAGCGTTAGGCTTATTTAGTCTGCAGAAGGGAAGATTGAGAGGGGATTTGACAGCAACCTTCAACTACTTGAAGGGATACTCCAAGGAAGATGGAGCTTGACTGTTCTTGGTAGTAACAGAGGACAGAACGAGGAGCAATGGTCTCAAGTTGCAGTTAGGGAGGTTGAGGCTGGATATTAGAAAAAACTTTTTTACTAGGCAAGTGGTGAAGCATTGGAATGAGCTGCCTAGGGAGGTGGTGGAGTCTCCATCTTTGGAGGTGTTTAAGACCCGGCTGGACGAAACCCTGACTGGGATGGTTTAGTGGGAGTGGTCCTGCCTCTGGCAGGAGGTTGGACTAGATGACCTATGAGGTCCCTTCCAACCCTATGTTTCTATGATTCTATGATACTGAATGAATCCGAGCAGCCCATCTCGAAGAAGGACAGTTACCGGTAAATTGGGACTGGCCTTAGTGAAAATGGTTCCCTAGGCTGCCCGCCTTATGACGACAGCCAAGGCCAGGGACTGGCTTGCTGTGTCAGACGTGTCCCAAGCGGATAGTAGTAAGTCCTGGGATGCCAACCTGTCCTGTTCCACATCGAAATCGTCCTTATTCTCTTGTGGGAGGAGGTGCCTGAACTTAGTCATGGACTCCCACACGTCTTGGAGATATCGGGCCACCACTGCCTGGTGGTTTGCAATTCTTAGTTGGAAGGCAGAATAAGCTTTCTGCCCCAACAGGTCTGTTTTCCTCGCCTCTCTAGACCAGTGGTTCCCATCCTTTTCTCTGCCGTGGCACACCTTGATACCTTCAAATTTTTTGAGGCACACCACCATTAAAAAACTCACGAATATTCAAATTAACTTAAATTACTTATGAATATTCATGAACCATGGCACAATGTTTTGGAAATGCTCCCATGTGGTGTAGCAGAGGTGGCAAAACACGGGGGGAGCAGGAGTTGTGTGCAGTGGCAGGAGTTGAGTGTGGGGAGCAGAGCAGGTCAGGGTGGCAAAGAGGACAAGGGCAGCCATGTGGGGAACAGCACAAGGGTGGCAAGAGAGAAGACAGGAAGGGAGAACAAGAGTGGCTTTGTGGGGGGGGAAAGGGGAACCTGGGGAGTGGGAGGGTAGGGCAGGGGAGCATGGTGCAGCCCCCACTTCCTGCTTCTTGACAGTGGCTCCCTGCTACCCAAGGTGAATCCCCAAACCACTGATGTTCCCTCCCACCCCAGTGGGTCCCATCCTCCCCTCCCCAGCCCCCTGCTGCCTGTGATGGACCCTCCAGCCACCAGCTACACCCCCTCATACACAGCCACCCCACAATCCCAGCTGCATACCCACTACTACACAGCCACTCCCACCCACCTCTGTTACACACACACACACCAGCCCCACTCAACCCCCGTCAGCACCTCAAAGCCCTTACCTGGGCTGTTTACAGGCTGGCTAACTCGCTGGGAGCTGCTCCACCCTGTAGGGGAAGATTCAGACACTCCTGGTCTCCCACACCCCTCTCTGCTGGCGAGGATTAAGGTTTAGCCACCGGAATGCTGTGTTTGGGCTGCTCCTGCTATTTTTAGGGGGACCCCTAGAACTCCACATTTGGGTGCCTTCCTCTATTTTTAGGGGGGCCAGAAGGCTGCCTGCCTAAAAATAGGGAACCTCGGAACTGTGTTCAGGTGTCTTCCCCCTTACTTTCACCCCTGCCTTTTCTCAGCCCTGCACAGCCCACGTGGCTGGGCTGAGCAAGGAGGGAACTTTAATTCCAGCTCTCGGGGATGCTCACGGCACACTTTGGGTGTTCCCGTTGCACATCAGTGTGTCCCAGCACACTGGTTGGGAACCACTGCTCTAGACCCTGGGGGACGGTCGTGGGAAACCTGCCCCGGACCTTGGGTTATGTCTGCCATTCCTTGGGATAGTGCTGGGTGATATGCCAGGAAGGGAAAATCCTCAGCAGGGACCTGATACGTATGTCCCACTCTATCCAATACAGGTGGGAGGGACCTGGGGGTTTGCCGACAGGGCTGCTGTGACGGGGAACTGGATACCAAGCTCGGGAGTAGGCCATGCTCCTGAGAGGAAGGCCAGTTTACCATGCTTTCTAGGAGGTCTGAGGATTTGAGGCATAGGCAGAAGGAGAAGTGCCTTAGCTGCCTCAAAAGCCTCCGGTGCAGAGGGGACCATGATGGTCTCTTGGCCCCGATCCCAAGGGTGCCTGGGGGGGGGGGGGAAGAGTGGTGCCTGCACTCCGGTACCAATGGGGGTACCGAGTGTGTTGAGCTCTCGAGGAGAACGGCACCGAGCAGGGTCCAGTGCTGATCTGGCACATGGCACCAAAGGCTCCGTATGCGGCCCTGAAGCTTCGGGGATAGGCTGCCGCACTTGCTTCGAGGCTGACACACAGCACCTCTGCTCCCTGTCTTTGATGGTCTTAGGTTTAAAGGAACTGCAGATGGAGCCGTTGGTGACCCGGTGAGTTTCACCCAGGCACCGGAGGCACTTTCTCATGGGGGTCGTCCCGCGGGAAGGCCTTGCTGCAGGCAGCACAGGGTTTAAAGCCTGCAATGGCAGGCAGCAGAGAGGAGCAATCTTTCGGCTCCGGATCCGAGCACTCAGTGAAAGTAGCGCTTTTTGGTGGACTGATGTCCACAAAGAGGGTCTCCCAAGAGAGCAGACGGCTCATACAATGAGAATGACGGGCTGCTTGCATGATTGCAAGGAGTGGGCTGTTCCAAAACTGACACTGAGGGTGGAAAACGGAACTGAGGAGGAGCAGGGCTGAGGCTATATATGTAGCCGGGGGTGTTGGCCACCAGCTCTGTCCTGGCAGGATAGGGCAAAAAAGGTTTTCGACCAATCATGTGCTGAGGTGCACACACACCTATTACTGAATGTATCCGAGGAGCGCTCGAAGAAGAACTTTTGTATTTTGGCACCTCAACCCACACTGCTTCCCCATCCATGCCCCTTGTCCCTGCAGGCCCTATTGCCTCCACCCCCTTACTCCCACTTCTTTGTGCTTCCCCAAACTCCCCATCACCTCTAGGCCCTACTGCCAAGCTCCCTTCAGTGTCTTTCCACCCCAGGACTGCTTCACTTCTTCCCTTTTGACTCCATGCTCACTTTAGACTGCATCCTTGGCAGTCACCCGCCCATAAGGCAAACCCTGCATCAGGAATATGTTTTAGGCCAGGCGTGGCCAAACTGTGGCTCGGGAGCCACATGCAGCTCTTGAATGAAAACATGAGGCTCCTAGAAAAACGTCAGCAAATCAATTTAGGAAAGCAACCCCAAACTAGAAGTTCAGGAGGGGGTTGTGACAGTGGGTAGAAGTGCTGCATTGTTGGGGATGGTAGAAGTGCAGCATGGTCATGATTTTAAAAACTCGCCACTAGCCTGCATCTTCTACACTGAGCAGCAGCTAAGTTTTTACTGTATAGGCCTACTTTTCATGGTAAACTTAGTAACTATTAGAATCTGACATTAGTAGGATCAATATTTGCCCTCTTTTTATGATAAAATTAAAGTGTGCAATGAATTTTAAACTTAGTAATTTTGGAGTAGGTAAAAGTATAAGGCTATATGCCTCAGTGTGGCTCTCAAAGGTTTAATAATCAAGTTGCGTGGCTCTTGAGTTCCATAAGTTTGGCCACCCCTGTTTTAGGCCTTTATTCTGAGTTGCAGGTGAGCTGAGCTCAGTGAATATTGCATTGAGATGGAGAGCTGCACTGAGCCACCTGGTGGTCTGCAGGGGTACTGCAGATGGGGGAGTATATAATTACTGCAGGTAAATGGACTGCGGTGAGTGCAATATGTTTGTGAGGTAAATGGACTGTGATGAGTGCAATATGTTTGTGAGTATAATTATTATAAATATCTGTGTTTTTTTAATAATCCTTAATATACAAGTTTGACTCCTGTTAACCATAAATTATGTTAAAAAAAGTTTAAAATAGCTTACTTATGTGGTGGTCCACAAAAGCTTTTGATGGTGGTGTAGTGGGCCACGTAGAGGAAAAGTTTGGGAACCGTTGGTGTAGTACAAAGCTTACTGTAAATACGACTTCTTGAAACTGCCTCATAACCAAGAATAGCTGCACTGAAATTAGGTCTTCTCTTGCGCCTGGCATCTCTGTACACCAAAAAGCAAGAAATTAATCATTCCAACCAGAGGAGGCCTCTACACACAAAATATTCCCTGAGGCCCATTTCCAAATGGTATAAATGGCCAGGCCATAGCAGCATATTAACCCTCTATGTGTACACATATCAGAGATTTTTCACTTGTTAAAAAGTATCTCAATCCAACTATTGAAAATAAGATAATTTTAGTTTTTAATATTTTTTCCCACTATCTCCTTGTAGCACAATTCTTGGCAAGTTTGATGGGATTTGGGACAGAGGATCTCTAGTAGCCATTAACCCGTGTGATAGAGAACGGTAAGTAATATGTTTATTTTATGACTTTTTTCTTTCTGAGGTATCTTGTGATACTTTGCGAGAGGTGTGGCCTCTCTTCCTGGCACTGACTAATCAGACATCCGTCTCTTAACAAAAGCTCAGAGTAATCCAAAGCAGTTCTTTGATGCCACGTGTGGCAATTAGAGTCACTGAACACTCTGTTCTGAAACAGAGTTTCCTTCCTTCTGGAAGTGATTTTCCCAAGGTAAACAATACAACTGGCAGGAGAATAATATGCTAGTCCCATCTAGTGGTAGTGTTGCACAGTAGAGGAGACAAATTAGAATTTTACTTTAGTCTTAGCTGCTCATGTTTGTTTGTTTGGGGGTGGGTTTTTTTTGGTTTTGGTCTCCACTGATTTCCACCCTTTTTTTGCCTTGCCCCGTCCTCTTTATTCTCCTTTTGTTTCCTTGATCTCCCTTTTCCGAACTTACTCATGATTCTCTCTGTTCACCTTACCCTGCTATTGGACATTGTTAAATTAAATATGTGGCCCTTATTTTGTTCTGTTTTTTAAAAAAGTTACAGATTTACATACTGTGTCAGCTTTATATATTCTTGTTCTTGTTAATTCATGTATTAATCCTTGGGGAAGAAGGGGTTAACGCTCTGGTCAGTGAGTCCCAGGACAGCCAATAGGAACAAAGCACAGGTTTTTGAATTGGAGCAGCAGCTTTGTCTGTTCCTGTTTGGATGCAGCAGAGCTCCTGGAAGGATCAGGAGGAGGCCAGGGAGAGGCCTGAGGAAGGATCTAGCAACATCCTTACCAAAGATAAGCTAAGTCTGTTACTGACCAGGCGTGAGTAGAACAGGGAATGTGTACTTAGATGTGGTCAGGGTATTTTCTTTGTTTTTGGATTTCTCTGGGCTGAGAAAATATAACCCCTCCCAGTACCCTGTAACTACCTAAGCTAAATCCCAGAGAAGCAACTCTCTGTGTTTCTTATTTGTTCTTTTTAATTAAAGATCTAACCTTTTTAAGTAAGCTCTGGTTCTGTGTCCTGAAAAGCAAGAGGCTTGTGTGCATGTGCCTCAGACTGCACAGCCAGCTGCTAAAGGGGACTCAGTTCCAGTTCCAGCTCATATCGCAGCTGGGGTTCAGTCACTTTCCTAATGGAGGAATAAAAGTGATCGCAAGTACCTCACAAGAGGGAATGCCCAAGTGCAGCTTCCTGGGTTTTCAAGAGGTTTTTTGCATTTGGGCGGTGGCAGCGATACCACTCCAAAGCCAGGAATTGGAGGCCTTGGAGAGTTTTAGGACCAGGCTTTAAGGGCAGTGGCTTTTCAG
The DNA here is from genome assembly GCA_007922195.1 of Podocnemis expansa. NCBI lineage: Eukaryota > Metazoa > Chordata > Testudines > Podocnemididae > Podocnemis > Podocnemis expansa. The sequence goes on from ML682005.1 coordinate 46,313,835, forward strand.
GTCTGTTGTGGGCCCCGTCTTCTGCACTCAGAGTGCCAGGGTGGGGAAACAGCCTTGACCATTCACATCTAAAATGATGTGTTTATGCATGTGGGTATGTGTATAAAGTAGAATCTGATTCATTTTATTTAGTGTTTCATATATATTCTATGGAATTTTATACTAGAAATACCTCAGTTAATTGGTATATGCTTTTCAAGGGTACATTTCCATGTTTCTTCTGCACAGGACTACATTACAGATGTTTTTTGCTGAACATTTTGAGTACTCTGTTTATGTATCATATATTTACAAAATAATCACAAATGCAAACATTTTACTTCTTTTTAGCTATTCCAATTTGATGTTGTCTCTAATGGAGAGAAGCTGTAGTTATCTCTTGGTTACTGTTTTCTATGACTCTAATAAACATAAAGGTAAGAACTTTCAACAGTTTTGTTTAGAAGTTCAGTAAAATCATTTTTTACCTCTGTACTAATGAATTTATTTATTTAAATGTAATAGTAATAAATTTTGCCTTAGTTTTTGTGTCAACAAGGTTGACGCTCGGAGTTAGAATGGTTTTCTGTTTTTAACTGTATCTTGGTATTCACAGTAGCAAATGTTTGTGGTTGGGCTTTTTTATTGTTTGATTCTTTGGTTGGTTGGAGTCAGAGCCGTAACACCGGTTTTTGCTACCCGGGGTGCATTCAATCAGAACACACTCCTTGCCATTAGTAGCACTTGGATCTAGCACCACGAAAGCTGCCCTTTAATAGCGTGGCTGTTGAGCCGCTCCACACCACCTGGGGCTTTGCCCTGTTGGCCCCGCCATAGTTACAGCTCTAGTTGGTGTGGCTTTTTCTATGTGTGTTGGCTTGCTTGCATATAAGTTTCTTTGCAACCCCATTACCACTTGCTGCTCAGTTTTGGAAAAAAAATCCTATTAAGCAGAAACGTTTAAAGATTGGTCTCAATTTAAAGGTGATTTTGGAGGATTGGGCAGGGGATGAATTGTGAAACAAAATGCAAAACTACACTGCCTTCCCTGTTTTTGTATAATGGATAAAGAATATCCTGTTTACCAACACTTCTATGGCCAGCTTCTTGGCACCCTTCCCCTGCTGTAGCACTGCTCCCTCACTTGCATTCTTATTATCTGGAAATCATATTGTGCTCTTGATAGACACCAAGGCAGGATTTTCTGTACCTGATGACCTAAAATCTGGAATTATTGCCCAATTTACAGTAGCTTGGTTACCTCATGGGTGTTGTGATCATTCATTAATGAATTATTGTAAAACTTTGAAGATGGAAAGCTCTATCTGAGTATTAAGTGTCATTACATCAGGCTGATTAATTATTTTTATTAAACACAGAAGCTGCTTAATAATAATTCTTTTATTTATTAACTTAATACAACCTAGGTTTTCCAACTACTCAAGTAATTTTTGAAAGAAAAATCCTGTAATTACTAACCTCTAATAATTCTTCATATTTTAACATTTTCCCTTGTATTTGGCCAGTGTTTGCTTCATTGTAATAATAAGATCATTGTAACTTTTGCGAGTTCAACTTTAACTATTTTTTCCAGGCCCACCATTTTATGTTCCTGATTCTGAAGTTAAAAGTTTATTTGGTAAGTTAACTCATCTGCAGTTAATGATTTTTTTCAAAATATGTGGTGGACAAGTATTGTAGTGTTTTGACTTATCCTGTGTTAAATGGTAGGAAAGTCTGTTTGCTACAAAATCTGGAGGAACATACAGTCTGAAAATTAAATATCCTTTTTATTACACACTCCTAGTGCTTTACCCACTTTCTCATGACCTTCTTCTGTTCCAACATTTTGGTTTGCTGTCTCTCCAAACACTAGTATCTGTTCATTTTACTCAGATTTAATCCTAGACCTTCCCAACACCACCTGTGTGCTTTCTGCTATAATTTCGAAACCAAATAGCAGGAAAAAAGTATGACAGTAATAAAAAAACCATATTAAGATCCAACCTAAAGCTACTAACACAAGAGAATTGAGTAAACGTTGAAATTTCATCCTTGATTTTTCCCTGCGTTAAGTTTTCATACTATGGTCGATTCCTTTGTAGTTTATACTCTTCTGAGACCACTGAAATGTCTAAGCACCATGAATTATTCTGAATTAATGGTAGCATATAGGTATGAGAAAAGACTAAACCCTGCTCACCTTATTTATGCTAGTAATCTCACTGCAATCAGTTGATCTACAGATGAGTTAAATCAGCAAGATTTTCCTAACAGCATGAACATTCATTATTAAAAAAGCAAAACATCTGTCATCTTTCATTATAGCTGAATCTTGCTATTCTTCCTTGTCAGGAAAATTCTGTGAAGTTAAGTGTGTTGAGAAGGCTGATGTGTTCTCGGACCGGCAGAGAGCCTGGGGACTAGATTATTTTCTGGAAGTAATGTATCTCCTTACTTTAAAGTCTGTTCCTTGATTAAACAAAAAACCACAACAATTAGTAGCAAGGTTGGAAGAATTATACTAATCTGACTTTCTTTTAAATGAGCTGGATATTTGGGAATTCTGAAACACTGACAGATATGAAAACTTTCTTATGGAATGTCTTTTATCTTTTGAAGAATTTGTGCTTTCACAGTTGACTACACTGAACATCTGATTTGACTTACAGCATTTTAAGATTCATGTCCCTTACCCAGGTTAAAATCCTTTGTATAAAAAATCGTTTTAATTTTGTGCCTTTGTCTCTTAAATTTATTTCAATTAATGAAAATTAAAAAGTCATATATAATATATAACCATGCCCCATAGCTACCACAATTCTCTGTCTCTGTCTGCAGTCCTTTCCCAGGTGCTCACAGTCCCAGCCTCTGTCCTGGAAAAAATGCAGTGATGACAGCTGCAGCTTGAAATGTTGTTTGCTTGCCTTTGTAATTCTGGGTTCCTGCCACTAGTGGCTGCAGGGCAGAATAGGCAGGAGGCTGGTTGGTGACTGCTGTCTTTTCTCCCCCTGTGGATGTTTGCTATGCAGAGTAAAGATTGGATGGCAGAGAAAGCAAAGCAGAATAGTCAGCAACAGTCAGGGTTGGATGAGAGGAGGACACAGACAGCTAGAGATGTGCAAAGTGAGATGGGAGCAGAAGACACCAGGAAGTTTTCAGTAACTGTTTTATTCTTTTATTCTTCCCCTCAAGAAAATGGTGGGTTAGTTACCGGTAACCGTCTTTCTTCAAGATGGGCTTCTCGCAGACATTCAGTTTTAGGTATCTATGTGACACAGCAGACGATTGGTCGGAAACTTTTTAGCCCTAGTGTGTCAGAGCAGGATCAGCAGCTATATATATATACACACAGACAAGTACCTTGGCATCCCACAGTCGCATGGGAACCATGAGGAGGAGGCAAGGAAGACAGCAGCATCCAAGTACCACCAAAGGATAAGACAGGTCCTGAAGAGCCAGCTCAATGGGAAGAACAAGATCGATGCCATCAACAGGTACGCCCTGCCAGTCATCAGATACCCTGCCGGTATAGTGAGCCGGCCGAAGGAGGACATGGAGGTTGCCGATGTGAAGACCCGGAAGCTCCTCACAATGTACAGAGGTTTCCATCCCAAGTCCAACACCCAGAGACTACACCAGCCGGAAAGAAGGCGGGCGGGATATGGTGAGTGTCAAAGCCACTGTCCTGGATGAAACCCAGAGCATCCAGGAGTACATCAGTAAGATGGCACCCAAAGATGAGCTGCTGAGAGAATGCCTGAGGCAGCAGCAGCAGACATGGGAGGAAGATCAAGCAGAAGAAGTGCCATGGCAAGACAAGACCCTGCATGGGATGTACCATGGACAGATAGCTGAGGTGGCTGACATTGGGAAATCCTACCAGTGGCTGGAAAAGGCTGGACTAAAAGACAGCACTGAGGCACTGATCATAGCAGCAGAAGAACAGGCACTGAGCACCAGATCCATTGAAGAAGGGGTCTGCCACACTAGACAGGACCCAAGGTGCAGACTGTGCAGAGAAGCCTCAG
>ML682005.1:46318244-46345963 GCA_007922195.1 Podocnemis expansa
TTACCTTTTAAGCAAGTTCTGGTTCTGTGTCCTGAGAGGCAAGAGGTTTGTGTGCCCGTGCCTTAGACTGCACAGGCAGCTACTAGAGGGAACCCTGTTCCAGTTCCAGCTCATATTGCAGCTGGAGTTCAGTCACTTTCCTGAAGGAGGAATAAAGAGGATTGCAAGTACCTCACAGGGAGGAATTCCCAAGTGCGCCTTCCTGGGTCACAAGAGGTTTTTTTTTGCATTTGGGTGGTGGCAGCGATACCACTCCAAGGCCAGGAATTGGAGGCCTTGGAGACTTTTAAGAGCAGGCTTTAAGGCCAGTGGCTTTTCTGGCCTGTTGCGGGCCCCCACCTTCTGCACTCAGAGTGCCAGAGTGGGGAAAAAGCCTTGACAGCTACATCTATCATCACTGCTGTCTTCTGGTCCTTGTCCATTACCACGATGTCTGGTTGATTGGCCAGTACCTGCCTGTCCGTCTGGATCTGGAAGTCCCACAGAATCTTAGCCCTGTTATTCTCCACGACCTTCTGTGGGATCTCCCATCTGGTCTTGGGAGGCTCTAGCCCATCATTGTATCGTCATCATAATCTGACGATATATGGACCTATCAAAAACCCCAGTGGGCTGGAGATGGGGGGGGTCCGCCAGACCCAGGGCACCAGTGCTGGGATTCAGGGCACATGCCCCAGGTGCCCAACACCAGTGACGCCCCTGTCAATACGATTACAAATTTACAAAAAGGGAGTTTTAGTTTTGAGTCCCTAATAATAGTTCAAATTTTAAAATAACCTAAAATTCACTAGTATACCAACAAAGAATCAGAGAAACTGGAAGAGACCATGACAGTTCATTGTGTCCAGTTCCCTGCACTCATGGCAGGACCAAATTCCCCGATTAAACCATCACTGACACATTTGTTTAACCGGTTCTTCAAAACCTCCAATGCAGGACATTCTACAACCTCCTGAGACAACTTATTCCACTGTTTAATCACCCTGACACTTAGCCAAGTTCCAAAGAGGCAGCCATGTTAGTCTAGTAAAGGAAAAAAAGCAAGGAGTCTTGTGGCACTTAAAGACTAACAGATTTATTTATCGCATGAGCTTTTGTGGGAGAATATGCCACTTCGTCAGATGCTTTTAGGCCAGGAATCAGCAAGTGAGCCACCTGTGGCTCCCTGAATGTCCCCTTCTGGCTCCCTGGCAATCTGCTCCAGGGGTCAGGTGTGGTCTGGGGACTCCCAGCTGGCCCCAGCATCGTGGCCAAATCAGGGTCGCTAGGATTTCCCCCACCCTCTCACCAGAACTGCATGAGCCAGAAGCAGCCCAGCAGCTGTGCCGCAGCCCCTAGTGCTGGTGGGGGGTGTATAGAGTTCAGGTTGCTTCAACCTGGCCACTCCAGGCCTGAACAGAGGCCGCCTCACCCCCAGGCCCTGGATCGGGCTAGTTCAGCCCTGGGGTGGCCAGGTTGAAGTGGCCTGAATGCTGCAGAGCAGGCCATTCCAGGTTCCCACCTCCACAAGCTGCAGCTCTCCGCCAGCAGTTCATGGTACAACTGCTGGGCTGGCTTGGGCTCATGCGGTTGTGGTGGGAGGGTGGCAGAAAATGGTTCTTCTGCTCTTTTGGGTTGCTGGCCCCTGAACTAAGTTGAACCTCCCTTGCTGTAATTTAAGGCTGTTGTACCTTGTCCTATCATCTGTGATTAAGGAGAATAATTCTTCTACTCCTTCCCCACAATAACCTTTTAGGTATTTGAAAACTATTATCATATCCCCTCTCAGTCTCCTTTTTTCTAGACTAAACAAACCCTGCTCTTTCAATCATCCCTTATAGGTCAAATGTTCTAGACCTCTAATCATTTTTGTTGCCCGTTTCTGGACTCTTTCCAGTTTCTTCACATTCTTTTTGAAACGAGGCACCCAAAACTGGACACAGTACTCAAGTTGAGGCCTGATCAGTGCAGAGTAGAGTGGAATAATCACTTCTTGTGTCTTGCTCACAATACTCCTGTTAATACACCCCAGAACGGTGTTTGCTTTTTTTGCAACAGTATTGCACTGCTGATTCATATTCAGCTTGTGATCCACTATTACGCCCAGATCCCTTTCTGCAGTACTCCTTCCTAAGCAGTCATTGCCCATTTTGAATGTGTGCAATGGGTTGTTCAACCCTAAGTGGTGTACTTGGCACTTATCTTTATTGAATTTCATTCTATTTATCTCAGACCATTTCCCCAGTTTGTCCAAATCATTTTGAATTGTGATCCTATCCTTCAAAGCACTCACAGCCCCTCTCAGCTTGGTATGATCTGCAAACTTTATAAGTTTGCTCTCTATGCCATCACCTAAGTCATTGATAAAAATGTCGAACAAAATTTAACCCAGGAGAGGCCCCTGCAACACCCAGCTCGTTATGTCCTACCAGCCTGAAAGTGAACCATTGATATCTACGGTCTGGGAGTGGTTATCCAACCAGTTTTTCACTCATCTTACAGTAGCTCCATCTACTTTGTATCTCCCCAGTTTATTAATGAGAATGTGAGATGAGAGCAAATTAAATCCCTTACTAATGTCCAGATATACCACATCTACTGCTTCCCCTCTATCCACAAGGCTCATTACCACATCACAGAAAGCTATCAAGTTGGTTTGATGTGATTTGTTTTTGACAACTCCATGCTGACTAGCCCTAAGCACCTTATTCTCTTCTAGATGTTTGCAAATCGACTCCTTAAGTATCTGTTCCATTATGTTCCTTCTCATGTTGACTTTGAGACCCCTTTCCTTCTGCATCCTCCCTTGCCTTACTCTGAGAAGCATCTCTGAAGCAAAAGCTGATTGCATATAATTTAAATGGTGTGATAAAAAGGGCTTTCCTCAGGGTGTCACGCACAGGCAGTTTCAAAGCCCTTTCCCCCTTTTAAAGCTCTTTTGACGTTTGGGTAAATCTTTGGGCAGCAAATATTTGTCAGGTGCTTTTCTCTCAGCTACTCCATAATATGAATCAACCCCTGAGGAACAAGAACTTTCTTCCTGGTTGCTGCTCTTTCCTGTGACCAACTCTCATTTCTAAGTTTGTTTTCTCCAGCTGGAGTAGACTCTGCAGGTAGGTCTGTTTGATAGGGCTTGAGGGCAGAGGAACTCATTAGCTTTCTCCTGATTGGGATGGTGTATGCCCCTTTACACAGTGGTCATGAACTTTAGAAATGGAAGTGATGTAGAAAGAATGTCTTTTTGTAGAAAATGTGTGTTACTCTCTATCTTGGTCATAACTTTTTTTGAGACAGGTATAATTAAAATAGTTGTTAAATTATTGAGCCTATACAGTCTAAAAGATTTAGCTGTGCATTCATGTGGCATTGAAGTGTATGGCCATTTTCTTTCATTTCTGTTTATGTCAAGCTTTTACTGTTCATTATGATTATTGTATTCAAAGAGAGGCAGAATCCTGTCTGGTGCTTTTTGGGTATTTGTAGTTGTACCCAGTAATGAATGATACATTTGATTAAATGTTAAGGTTTTTGTTGTATTTTTTTTAATCCTTGAAGTTGGTGGTCACATCATAGAGAGAGCAGGACCCTGAGTAGTTAGTTATATATACACTGCTCTTCCAGTATCCTAGTACTCCAGGGGCCGGCAACCCCTGGCCGAAGCTGGCACATGAGCCTTCTCTCAGTGGCATGCGGGGCTCTCAGCCCCATGGTGCCACTCTAGCTCTGTGTGGTCTGAAGCAGCAGCTTCAAGCCCAGTGACTGTTCTTCCCTCTCTGCTGGCCCCCTCCTATGAGCACAGTATGCAGCAGGGCCAAAGATGCAGCACTGCTCCTGGTGGCTGCTCCCTCTGACCCCCTCCCACAGTGTGGCTTTGGTCCTGCTGCACCCACAGGAGGAGGGCTGAAGAGAAAGAGCAGCCAGCAGGCACCAAGCGCGGCTCTGCCACTTCCATTGTGCTGTGTTCACAGGAAGGGGCCAGCCAGTCACCAGAATGAGTGAGCAGCTCCACTCTCCCTGCTGACCCCTCCTCCTGTCAACACAGAGGGAGGGAAGTGGCAGAGCCACACTCGGAGGCTGCTCTCTCTCTTTTGTCCAGCTGGGTTTCCAAGGCTGCCCTACGTCTGGCAGCTAAAGGTGGCCCCAGCTGGCACATGGATCACCCCCACAAGACACTGGGGGGGGAGGGGGAATGATCAGGAGTGGGGGTGGTGGGGGCCAAGCGGGTCACTCCATCTCCTCTCTCCCCCAGTGACGATGCTTGGTCCCCAGCTGCTCCTGTATGTCGGTGAAGCTGGATCATCTCAGGCCCAGACCGTGCTCACCTGGCTGTGGTCAGCAGAGGCCTGCGCTTCTCTCCACCAGCCTGGTTGGATGGGGGTGAGGTGGCCCCAGATAGGGGGGACATAGCTGCGGCCACTGGGGTGCAGCAGGACTCGGCACCTGCCACCTCCGACCTCCAGCACCTGCAGCAACACAAACCAGGTTCCATTCCCATGGCAGCTGGGGAAGCTGCCTACCACAGCCCCATGGAGTCAGAGCAACTGCCAGGGTGAGGAACATGCTGCCTCCTGCAAGGGGGAGAGTCAGAGAGCAGCTGCTCTTTGCACTGGGAGAGAAGGGGCCAACCGTCCCTCCCTCCCCATCCCACCCTTTGCTACACTCAGTGCTTCTTGGCAACCCCTCGTAGTGTGTCCCTCCACCTCCCCTCCACCTTAACTCTCTCCTCCCACTCCAGCAATCCCCTCACAGTGTATCCCTACACCTTTATCCCCCCCAGCATTCCCCTCACAGTGTGTCCGGCCACCTCTCCTACACCTTAATCCCCAAACAGGCAACCCCCTCACAGTGTGAGTGAGGCAGGGCAGGGAGAGACAGCAGGCCCCTAGCACGACTCTGCGGCTTCCATCTGGTGGCTGTGCTCACAGGAGGGGTGAGGGAGGAGCAGCCGCCAGGCGCAGAGATGCTTCTTCAGCCCCAGTGGCTCCTTTGGCCCATGCTCCTTCCCTCACCTAAGGGGCAGGGAACAGGACAAGTCCAGTAGGGTTTATGGGGGCCACACCCTGTGCACAACTGTGTGCTGGCCCTCATGGGCCAGGCCCAGTGGATCCTCAGGGGGCGTGATGTGTGTGCTGGCTTCCAGCTACCTTGTCTAATTGATCCCCATGCTCCCAGGCTCTCCCCAGTCACGTGGCCCAGAGCTGCAGAGGGCACCAAAACTTGCTGTCTGCTCACGCTGCCTGGCTGCTGCTCCATGCTGGACCTGCTCCTCTGGTTGGCCCAGTGGTGTAAAGGGGGGCTGAAGCAATGTCCTCTCAGCCAAAGGCTGATAGAAGTGGTGCCCTGGGTGCCAAAGCTCTGCCAGTCTCTTCTTCTAGCCCTACTCCTTTCTTCTGTGGGCTCAGCATTGCTCCCAAGTGCCTTGGAATTAGATTTAGAGTCAAGGTAAACTGACAAAAATGTCTGCTTCTAAGAAAGAAAAGTTAGAGATCCGTTCATTTCAACCTTTCTGGACTGATAAATTTGGATTTATTCCAAAGAAGGACCATGCCATTTGCACCTTCTGTTGTGAAAGTGTTGTTTGTTGCACATCATGTGTTCAGTGACATTTTCAAACAAAGCACGAGAAAGCCTTTCTTGATGAAGCCGACAAGACCGAATCAATCAAAAGTGCAGTAGCAGGATATGAGAAAGAAAGCAGTATTTTTAAATGCTTAAGTGTCAGTAAAAATCAAGACACTGAGGGAAATTACAAAATGACACAGTGCATTGTAAAAAATGGAAAGCCATTTACAGATGGGGTATATATAAGGGAAGCTTTCCTCAGTGTTTCAGAGCTAAGTTTAATGATATGCCAAGTAAAAATACATTGTGACTAGAATTAAAGAACTGCCTGTGTCTGCCAGAACAATTGAGAGACGTGTAGGTGAAATGGCAGAAAACATTCATGAAAAGCAGACTACTGCATTGAAAGATGCAACAGTGTTTAGTGTTGTGGTTTGTGACAGAGTGTATATATATATAAATGACGTGTCACGTGTGGCAGTTGTTGCGAGACACTGTGCTTCTGGTGAAGCCTGAGAGGAACTTCATGGCACAGCAAAGGGGGGAGATAGAGCAGAAGCTTTTATAAATCATTTTGAAGAATGAGGAGTCGACATCAGAAAAATATTGTGAGTGACAACAGATGGTGTTCCAGCCATGGCTGGAAAACAAAAGGGCTTTGTGAAGTTACTTGAAAATAAAATTAGCCATCCAATAATCAGATTTCGGCAAAGTTTTGGCACGATTCATGAACTGTTTTGATGCAATTAAGGCCTTTTTGTTAGAAAAAGGACAAAATTTCCCTGAAATGGAAGATGACAAATGGCTCTGCAAGCTCATGTTCCTAACTGACATCACTGGTCACTTAGATGAACTTAACCTATGTCTCCAGGGTGAAGGGCAAACAGTTCTAGATCTTTATGAAACTTGGAAGGTATTTGTTGCAAAACTAGCAGTTTTATCTCTGGATATTCAATCTTTGACTTTCTGCTACTTCCAACACATAAAAGAACTATCAACATGTTGCACTCTCAGTTGGTGATATTGAAATGCACATGCAAGAACTAGAATCAGACTTTGAGAGATTTCAAAATTTCTGCCAATTTAGCCCAATGTTTTCTTTTCTAATTACACCTGAAAACTTTACTGAAAGAAACATGGAGTTGTCTTCGTTTCAGTGGATGGATGTTGAGGATCTTGAAATGTAGCTCATTGAATTAAGAAGCTCAGAATTGTGGGCATCAAAGTTTAAAGATCTGTGCTGTACACTCAAAGTTACTAAGACTGATCATGGGGCCTCTATTCTGACATGCTGGATGTCCCTGCAAGTGAAAGTTAACTGTTTAAAGAAAATTGCATTTGCAGTGCTTTAAGCATTCAGATCCACATTCCTGTATGAGCTGGCATTTTCACACATGAAATTTGTTCTCTGCCCCTCTCAGAGCCAGCTAGCGACTGATCACTCAGAGGCACATGCGCAGCTTAAAGTATCCAAATGTGTACCGGACATTGGAAAACTCAGCAAGGCATTTTACTTTGATTTTATTAAGAATGTTTTTAAAGTTATTTACTTTAGTGTTTACATACATACAATGATAGTTGTAATCTTGTAGAGACCTGCTTAAACATTAAAATTTATTAGCAGCACCTGACATTGTAACTTAGCATGAATCAATGAGGACTTGGCACAGTACTTCTGAAAGGCTGCCTACCCCTGTAGTAGTCTATTTCTTTGCTTGCACAGGAAGCTGTCTTCTAAAAAAGACAAGCCAACTACAGATGAACCTAGAAGAAAAATAACAAGGTTCAAGAGAAAAGCACCTCCCAAAAATAACAGTGATGCTGTCTGGCATATAAAGGATCATTTATAACATTATTTAATATCAATGTACATAATTTTAAAAATATATGCTATATCACATACCATTGCAAAGGTTATAATTTGCCAAAATGGATGAGCACATTTGTATATATGTATCAGTGTTATAAATTCTAAACAGGTATGATACATTGGTATTTAATCTTGTGCTGTGTTTCTGGATGGTGTATTGGACACGACAACAGCACAAAACCTGCTTAATAGTCAATGAAGAAAACTCAAAGGCACGGGCTTCACTGGCACTGGGCAAAAGGGGCTGGGAACCCTGGTCGCTAGGCCAGAGCCCCAGGTCCCAAGCTGGCCGGGACCCAGGGCCAGCAATCAGAGCCAGCAGCGGCAAGGCAGGAGCCTGATTCACCCCCCCTCCCCCACCACCACCAGGAACCCAAAGCCAGGCCCCCGGCTGACAGCGGCAGGAGCTCAGTCTGGCCCGGGTTGCCTGCCAGCAGCAGCAACAGCAGGATCTGGCCCCCGGCCAGGGACCTGGGGCCATGGCAGGATGCAGCCCTGGGCTGGCGGGAACCTGTTCCGCACCAGAGGGCTGGGCCAGCATGGGGGTAGGGTGTGGAGGCCCTGCACATTTTTTCTGGGGAGCAATGCTCCTGCCCAAAGGTACTATGAATCCAGTGGACAAAATCCAGATTCTACGCCTTGTGAGTTACCAGGAAATACAAGACCATGCCCAGGGACAGGGAACTCTGGGGCTTTTCAATGCCATATGCTGCATGGCTGGGTTTGGGGCAAGTCACATGGTGAGGTGACATAAAAGGCACCAGTGCCATTGCCACATTGTCTTCATTCTGGCTTCTTAACTGTGGATCAACTCATCTGCAACTGAAGCTGTGAAAGAAAGCACTGAGACCTGTTGAGGTATTGGATGTACATCAGAGGGATTGTACAAGACTGCAAATTCCACAGTTCTACTGAGAATCTGCTATAAATGGGCTTTATAGTCATTTGTATGTATCTGATTGCTTTGAACTTTTGACATTTCTCTTATTATTTGTTTCTTTCCTTTTATAACAAATCTTAAGTGTAATTATTAAAGGATTGGCTGACAAAGTGATATTTTGGTAGATTCAAACTTATGTTCATCCAGTAATGTGGCTGACTCTGAGGTTAGGACAGGGGTAGGCAACCCTAGAGTCAGCAGTGGCATGTGAGCCCACTCAGAGCGGCACGTGTCATCCTCTGCAGAACCACAGATATTGCTACTCCTGCCACCAAAAGCAATGCTAGACAGTTTCTTTTGAAGGCAGCAGGAGGATGAGGCTCTCCACCATGCCCATGACCCAGCCACACCACGTAAAGAAGCTCCCTGGAGCAGCTCCTCTCCTCAGCATGCTGCCATCAAAAGGAGCCACTCTGGGCAGCTTTTTCTGTGGTGTGCCTGTAGACCACCCAAGAGAAGCCAGTTCAGGCAGCTTATTTCTGCAGTGTCTCTGGGGACCCCACTCCCAAGCACACCACCAAGAGGAGCAGCTCTGGATGGCTTCTTTTCGCAGGTGGCTCCTTTCAGCAACATGCCTTGGAAGTGCCCTACCACCATTCCGGTTGTAGCCACCACCAAATTTTTAGGTGATTGCTGCTTTTTTCAGCAGACGGGGCCATCAGCATTGACTGAGAGGTGGGGAGGAGCAGCTGGTATGGAGGGTCAACAAATGTTGCTAACTGCTGGCTTAGGAAAATGTTTTAGTAAAGAGTTTAGAGTTTTAAATAACTTATCTCTTTACTGTACGTAGTTGCTGACTGGGAGCCAGGGACTGAGATGCAATAAAGGGAGCTATGTAATTTTTTTTTTTTTTAAAGCGTCTTGAGTGTGAGCAACCCAAAGTGCTGTTTGTAACTGTTTGAGGAATCTAACTGCAGAGCTAGCCCCAGTTTAGGAGAAATCTGCTCTCCTTTCTGCAGCCAGCCTTGACTGTGATATTTTCAAGTGGACTACCCCAGGCACAAATGGGTCACAGTAACCTGCAAGAACTGAGATGAGGCAAGCAAGTCCATGTCCTGCAGGATGATGTTTTCAAAAAACTTCAAGGAAGTTCTTTTTTCTTTGATACCTCTATGTGATTCTCACTCCAGGGCTGTGAGATGCTCAGGAGATATTTTAAAATGAAAATAAAGCTGAAGTGAACAGCAATAATAAGACCAAACCCAACCATGTGTGAACAGGGAGGTTTAAAAAAGAAATAAAAAATTATAAATACAAAAAGGAGCAAGATACTCCTTAAACATCCAGGGTTGCACTGACATTGAAATTTAGGAGTAAAGACCAATTGGAGACAAAAATCAGTGAAAAAATTGTCCGAAAGTAAAAGAAGCCCCTAAAGAATCATCAGAATTTTATGGTCATGGCAGGAGATTCGGTCCTATCTGCCTTGGAAAGAAGTCATGGAACATGGTGAGTCTGAAACAGCATTTCCAGAAGGCTGAATCCAAGCTACAGTACTTTGTAAAGGCATGCAGAGGGTGTAACGTAGCCACTTCACATACATCTGTGATAGAAACACTGCTGAGGCAGGCAGTGGTGGCTGCCTTGCTACTGACTGAATGAATCTTGATTTGGGCTCTAGTTCCAGTGCAGCAAGGTCACAGAAATGAGAAATACAATCAGACATTCTATTAGACATGGTGCTTTGTCATAGCATTGTTCAGTAAATTGGTGTTAAAAGATACAGGTAGGAAAACTTTTTAATTGCTTTAGTTGTAGTATTCCAAGGACCTTTTAACTTCGAACATGTGAAGAAGGACATCCCTAGCTGGGCAACATGAAGAATGTTAATAGCAGGAGACAGAACAGGAAGCCATATGTGACCTAGCCTCACAGCCCCATTCTAGTTGCAGGATTAAGAGGGGGAAGAAAACAATGGCTTGAATCCTCTCTAGCAGATTAAATTCCTGCTCTCAGTTGGGTTCCTGCAAATTATAAACACAACCCTATGCACTCTTTGCATCTGGAACAACCATCTCACAAGTGCCCACTACACCTTCCTTCTCCCTTACTCTTGCTTTTGTGGAGTTTATTGGACTTAATTTAATTTTTGAATACTGAAGTGGACTGTGAAACCTTTTCTTCTATGCTAAATTACCACAAATTAAATTTCATGAGCCTGGATTTATAGTTTGCAATTTAGATTTATTTTCATGCCAGATGAAATTATATAAAATATTTGAGGAAAAAGTGAAGATGATAAATACTCAAATGCATTTTGGAGAGCCCATTGTATTTTTACAAGTGTCCTGTAGAGGGCAGGAAACTACGGCAAATGGTTTGAAACAATATAGTATCAGCATTTATGGAAAAGCCTCTGATGTAACATGGTCCTGTGACTGTCCAACGTGACCAGATGGCAGCGTCGCATCGCTAGCACAAAATAGTCAACAATCCTCTTAAAGCTGCAATTATGTGTGCCATGGCCCCTGAAAAAGTGCAGATCATGACAGAACTGGTGAACGAAACTGAGGTCAGTCTGCTTGAATGCAAAGTGTGTTTTGAAAAATATAGCCCGAAGAAGAAACACCGGCCAAGAAACTTGCCTTGTGGACATGTTATATGCCTGGGGTGTGTATTCTCTCTGGCACACCCAAGGAATTTTAGGTTGGAGTGCCCTTTCTGCCGAAGAGCTTGCAAATCCTCTGAGACAAGTGACTGTTTACCATTGCTCCATCTGATAGAGATTTTAAGCCCTGCAACTAATATGCCTATAGCTTCGAGAACAACTGGGACAGGTGATGAAACAGCTGTGTCAGCATCTCTGAGCTTAACATTCAACTTTTCTTTTGGAGGGTGGGGGACACTGGTCAATCCAACAGGGATTGCAATGTGTCAGAGGTCTGGTTGTATAGTAGTGGCACATGATGGCAAGAAAAGAATTAAGCTGTTTGGCTTGAGTGGAAACTGTATACAACAGTTTGGGGAACGAGGAGATGCAGGCAACGATATCAAATACCCACTTGATGTGACAGTCACATTGGATGGCCACGTGGTTGTCACAGACAGCGGGGATCGCTCCGTGAAAGTATTTGATTTTAACGGAAGAGGCAAGCTAGTTATCAGAGAATCTTTTCGTTTACCATGGGGTTTGGATACCACCCCTGAGAATGAAATTATCCTGTCTGATCCGGAGGCAGGTACTCTTTATCGTTTGACAGCCAATTTTAAAAAAGGGGAACTAAAGAAGGCTCAGAAGATCCAGTCTAATTTATGCAACCCAAGAGAGGTGGCAGTTTCTCAGATTTCTGGTTTTATCACTGTAATAGAACACCTGATAGCTAAGGGACCAAACTACAGCAGCACAAGAGTGAAGATATTCAGTGCTGACATGAAACTCATTGGCCAGATGGATAGCTTTGGTCTAAACCTAGCGTACCCCTCCAAAATATATGCCACTGCTGTGGCCTTCAATGGAGACGGACACATTATAATAGCAGATGCCTATAACCAAGTTATATTGTGTATAGGGAAACCTGAAGAATTTCCTGTCTTTAGGCCCATGATCGTCCATGGGCTTTCTTACCCTGTAGGTTTGACTTGCACAGCAAACAATTCTCTGCTTGTCTTGGACTGTGGTGATCATTCAGTTAAAGTATATAGTGCTAGCTGAATTGTTTTGGATTCTTACTAATTTCATTCCATTTCAGATTTAGAAGTTGTAATGGTTTTATTGAATACCGATGTGTGGTTTATTTCTGCCATGATTTTGCGTGAAACTGAATATTTGTATTTATGGGCATGCTGTATGGTCTTTTAATTTTTTTTCATCAATTTTGACCTCTGAATATTTGTAAGAGACAACATGTGTGTTCTAAACAGCACCAGACAGAAACCTCAGCCAGGTGATCTGTCAGTTTTTCTAAATTATAATACAATTAAACTATTACTCTGCTTTTTGTGTGAAATAAATATTATAAAAATTCAAACTCTTGTGCTAGATAATTGAAGATCCTAGCTAATTCAGTTGTGAAGAAGAGAATAACTTGTACGTTTTGATGAAGTCTAGCTTACAGAATGATTTTTTGATAAGAGATCTCATGGGAAAGAAGCAGCAATTCTCAGAAATCCTGTAAGAAGGGGAGATTATGTGGCTTACCAAACTGGTAACCAGCAGTAAAACCATTCACTTCAAGGTTACATGTATCCAGTTGAGGTCAGCAGTTACAAAGTAATTATTATTGTCCAACAGCCAGTTTGAAATGAGCAGGGTGGTCAAAGTCTAATTCGTCCACATTACAAAAGCCACCATAAAGACTGCTATCATGAGAGGCCAAAGACTGAATGGGCCTAGACACTGACACACTCATTCCTAGAAATAGGCCCATCAGGAGAGTTAAGACATATTAGTTGGATGATGTTTGGAAGCTTATACTATCTTCACCATAAATTTTCTTTCGAGGATTATTTTCTAGTGATCAGGTTTCCATAGTGCACTGCTTTTTCAGGAGCACAGACTTCACTTTATTTTTCAGAGTTCTAAAATTTGTAACAAAGATAGTGTTTGAAGGTTTGACCACAGTTATGCATTCTTCTGTGTGCCAGGCTTGTTTGAAGTCTTGTACAGTTCTTTATACGTTCTTACACCACCCTGAGCACATTACTTTGAATGTTTGCATTTCAGAGTGCTAGCTGTAAATGACCCTGGTATAATATAAAAGACAGCTTCTGCATATGGATATAGACAGTGATATAGGTAGTAGTGATGATGGGCAGAACTCCAACAGCTCAAAGGTCTAGTCCAGGGGTCTGCAACTGCAGTTCTGGAGCTGCATGCGTCTCTCTGGCTACCCCGTTGCTGCTCTGGGCTCTCCTTTGTTTCGGGGGGCCTTGTGGGTGACCCACGCTTGGCTCCAGGCTCCCCACCACCATTGGGGGACCTTACAGGTGGCCCATACCTGGTTACAGCCTCCCCACTCCCCCAACCCATGGCCATGAGACCCTGTGGCAGACACCCTGGCCCAGCTTCCCCCACCCCCAGTACACCGATTGTGGCTCTCAAAACACTTGGTTATTGAAGGAAATGTTTAAAATGGCTCTGCTTATCGTTTGGGTTGTCGACCCCTGGTCTAGGCAGTTATCAGGTTTGTATCAGTTACGTGTTTGTACTCTGCAAACTGAGTTGGGCATCTTACAGAAACAGATCTTTTCATGAGAGTTCTGGTATTTTGTCTTATGGTTAGCCTCTAATGAAATTTTAGCTCTCCTGCTTCGAGACCCAATGAGAACTACGTGTAAGAAGTGGATGAGAAGGGATGAAGGAAATGAATCTATTTTCCCTCCACCCCCTCAAACTTTCAAAAAATATTTGGTTTTGTTATTATTTTATCCAAGACTATCTGCCTGTATCTTTTTATTAGTTCTGTTACTTTACTGCATAGCAGAAATTTGAAGGTGCATTGGTATGACTTAAATAGGAATTATAATATGGTTTGAGTTGGACTTTTGACTGAATCCTTTTGGGTTTCTCTGCTGCTAAAAAGAGACTGCTTGATGACTTTGAATTATTTAATTAGTTTGATAGTGGTGGCAGTTTTAGACAAGTGTAAATACTTTGTAAGGTAGATGTAGGTTGAAATTATGTCTTATTTTTCTTTATTCTTATTTGACCTCACAGACTATAACAGACTGTCCAGCGTTCGGATCATACAATGACTAGATAATATTGTACCCTTCACCTAACTGACAGATTCTTATTTTAAATATAACTGGGCCACTTCCAGTACATTATTTCACATTGACTGTATCTTTGTATCTATCTTGTATCGAAATTTTTGGAAGTGATAGAATTCCATTAAAGAAACTATATTAAAAACTGTTTAATTTAGTAGATATTAGTAATGGTGGGGTTGGACTAATCATCTTTTGGATAATATTGTGAAGTTTCTGCACCTATGAGTTTCTTATAATTTTATTTCATTCTGTATATTAATTTTTTTAGTGGTATCACTAGAGCTGTTGTAAAGGAACTCTATATTGGATAAGAGGTTTTATGTATCTGGACTGTAGATCTTTCTCAGCCCCGCTTGCCACACAATAATGGGTCTGAGGGTATGTCTTCCATACTGACAGTGACACCATCAGTGTCACCAGATTGATTCTTCGGAATTGATTGAGCTGCAGTGAATACTCACTCACTCGATCTGGAAGTCGACACATTAATCCACCCCGATAAAAAGATTAATGCTGCATCAATGGGAGGGTATTTCCCATTGGTGAAGTATAGTGGGGATGCTGTGGTAAGTAGAAGTTAGGAAGTGAACAGGAGATATGCAAGCTACATAGATAGCTTGTGTATCTTCCATCAACTGTCACCACATTTCACCGGCAACGTAGACCAAGTCTGACTGAGAGGGATAAAAGATGCTTTCTTTTGGATTCTCTGCAAGAATTCTGTTGGCTACAGTAGGATTCCTCTGTGGGATAGGACACTAATGCACTTAGTTACTTCTCTGAGTAGAAGCAAGAACTTCTTTGCCTGCTGCCAGCAAGAACTTACAATTAACTAGACTGTATGAGGAATACCAGACCGATTAAATAGAGAACAGAGAAAGAGGGCACAGTCTGTCTCTTCCTTCAGGGAACTGGTGTACTTTTAATGTATGGGGAGAAGGGTAGCTTTGAAATATGTAAAATAATGAAGTGTGCTAGACAGTTTGACAACTTGGGGGGTAGGGGCATTGCTGGTGCCTGGTGCACAGGGCACGTGCCCTGAGTCTCAGTCCCTGCCTCTCCAGGCCCCATTCCCAACCAGGGAATGAGGCCGGGATGCCTGCAGCGGTGCCCGCCTCTCCCAGCTGGGAATCAAAGCCAGGATGCCCGCAGTGGCGCCCGCCTCTCTCAGCCAGGGATCCAGGCTGGGATGTCCGCAGCTGTGCCTGCCTCTCCCGGCCACAAACCTGGCCAGGGATCTGGGGCCAGGCTGGCGGCGGCAGGACCCCAGCACAGGATCAGGCCTGCGACACCAGATCGTGGCCAGGGGGTGGGGCCTGGGCCTGAGCCCCAGGACTTTCCCCATGGCCGCTATGTTCTTGTTGGGGACCTAAACACCCAGGCTGTGATCCATCAACTGGCTTGTTTTTTCAAGCAACATAAGCCCCTCTCACCCTCCACTTCTCAAAAGCCTCAATCTCTTGTGTACCAGCATGACAGAGAGTAGGAGTTTATCCTTCCTGTCTAGCTCATGGATAGACAAACTTTGGACTACCTTGAGCAACAGTGGCAACTAGTCAGGAGCTGAAATACTGAACTGAATTTTGAAATAAATTTACACCATTTTAAAAACCAAAACAAATGCACAAAACACAAATGTTTGTTATTCTATACTTGTCTTTTTTGATAAAAGAAATAGCTGGATGTTTGCATTCACATGCATATAAACTGTTCTGTCCCCAACTTGTTATAGGAAGATGGCAGCTGGGGACAGAGGAATCTAGGCTAGAATGTTGCAGGCTACATGTATTTTTGCTTATGTTAAATGTGTGTTCTTTTGCTGAATGATGCATTTTATTTTGTTTTTGTTATGAATCTCATTGATTTGCTTTGCAAAACATTGGGCACAGAAACTGTTTAAAATTCCGTCTTCATATAGTAAAGTTGGGTGTCTAAGAAATAAGCACCTAAATAAGTATGCTGACCTATCAAAGTGCTAATTATATGCAGCTTCCATTGGCTTATGAAACTCCCTAAATATGGATTTAGGTGACCAACATTAAGCATCCATCTTTGAAATTCTTGGCTGGAGTTACTGGCTGGTGTTTTAACTGCAGTACATCTCACTCATCCTGTTTGCTCTTTTATTCTTTGTTAACGTGTGCTAAAATTTACAATCAATAAAACACTATGGGAGTGGATGTGAAATCCTCTGTTATTAGAATTTTGCTCCATTTGTTAGGACAAATGCAGGAATAAACAAATCTTTTTCTGACAATAAGCACATTATTTTTGATCATTAAGAATATCCTTCAGTTAAGGTGTCAGCTTCAATAAACTGAACTGTCCTTGATTTTGTTTCTCTCATGTTTTTTTCTCTTTGTGCATATAGCAGCATTATCACATACATACTTTATATATCCATTGGTTTAGAAGACACCAGATAATGGCTGTTTTACAAAGGCCTAAGGGCTAAACCAGGGCTCTCAAACTCAAATCACCATGAGGGCCGAATGAGGACTAGTAAAGGGCCGCATGAGGATTAGTATGGTAGCCCAAGGGCTGCACCACTGAAACCTTTCCATACAATGATATTGCAAATATCAGTAACGATTGTGTCATTGCAGGCCGCAGGAAATAGCTTTAGGGGAAACATGCAGCCCGCGCGCCATGTGTTTGAGACCCCTGGGCTAAACACTAGTCTCTTTGATTGAAGTCAGTTGGCGTTTTAACAGACTTCAAGAGGATAAACATCTGAGAGAGAGGACTGGCAATGGATAATAATTAAAATTCATATGTCCATTTAAACCAAATAAAACTGTATAATTGGGTAAACTACGCTTTTAAGGATTTAATTCTGCACCTTCAAAATTAATACAGTTTAAATGTGTATATGCCACTGGAAAACAGATGTGGGATTTTTCACCTATTTTATACAATCTCTGATTTATTGTGTACCAGCATATGGAATGTCGTTCTAAAGTCTTAGGTTATTTCTCCCAGACTCTTTAATTTCAATAAACGTTGCTTGTATTTAAAAAAAATTAAATAAAAATAAAAAACAAAACTTTGTCCAGTCCTTGTAAACCATATACTCTAATCATTTACTACCAAACAAATGAAATGGCACAGAATTCTACCTCCAGTTTCAGATCTTTTGTTTTCACATAGATAGATCCTGTATATTTGTCTGACACACAAACTGTGCAACTTCTGTTTGGTTTTATTTTAATCCCCAATTTCATGTTATAGCTGCATATAAACATAACTCTTTTGCATGTGTACAGTACACGGCAGCAAAATACAGAGCTAGCAGAGTTTAAAAAATGCCAATTTTAGGTGCATCCTTAAAACATACTTTGATTTATGTTTTGTTAAAAAAGGATGTAGGTTCATATCCTCTGCATCTATATTCACACCCTCTGCAGTGCGGGACTCTCTTGTAGGATAGGCTGTAGATCCTTGATGATGTGCTACCTAGATCTTCTCCCAAGCCTTGGGAGGCAGACCTCTCCCCAGTTAGAAACAGCACTCCCAACATTAAATGGATACTCGCCAGCAACTACAGACCATACAACAAAAACACTAAGGCAGGCACATATCTCTGAAAAAAACTCCATTGCAGCTCTGCCCATCATAGGTCCTAATCAAACCAGCTATCATCAGGGGCTCATTCACCTGCCCATCCACCAATGTGATATATGCCATCATGTGCCAGCAACGCCCATCTGCCTTATACATTGGACAAACTGGACTGTCTCTGCACAAAAGAATAAATGGACACATCTAACATTAGAAATGGGAATATTCGAAAATCAATAGGAGATCTCTTCAATCTCCCGGGTCACTCTGTGAAAGTTATGTCTGTTACAATTCTTAAACAGGTTAATTCTAAATCAAAGCTTCAAAGAGAAACCATGAAGTTTGAATTAATATGCAAATTTGGCACCATGAACATGGGTATGAATAGAGACGTGAACTGGCATTATCATAACAAACATTAGTCTTTAAAAGTGCCACAGGACTCCTCCTTTGTTTGTAATTAAACACACTGATTCTCATCTCTTTCATCACTTTCTGGTATGTTGTTCCACACCGTTTCAGTCTATACAACTTCTTTGATTTGCTGAAATAATCTGGCTTGATGGAGTTAAGTGTAATTACAGGATTTATCTTTCCCTCCCATACTGTAAGTTTTCCATTTTCTGTCATCTGATGAAGTGGGACTTCACCCATGAAAGCTCATGCGAAAATTAAATTTGTTCATCTTTAAAAGTGCCACAGGACTCCTTGCTTATTTTAGTATTCAGAAAGTGGATGACGCAGTGCACGTTAAACCATTTTCCATGGAATAATCTGAGGTTTACAAATATTAATAAATTAATTTCTGTGAGGTAAATATTATGAGACCCATATTGCAGACACAGAAACAGAAGCATATTGTTTGTCCCAGACTTACATATGAGGCTACCTAGTTTCAAGCTTCATGTCTTAAAAAGGGAGGAAGATTTTGTGGTTACTTATCTCTTTGTCTGGAAACTGCATTACTGTTTTTGTAAAGAGCTTTGACATTTCACTGATGAGCTTGTCATTAGTAATTCCTTTGGTATTCACTGTAAATGCTTTAGTCAGGTGAATTAATACCTTTCTACAACCTAATTCATTTTTAGGTAATTGGAGCCAATGTACTCTCTCAGTCTACACAGTCATTACAAAGTTTTGGAGTTGTGTTGCCATGAAATGGCTTTCTAGTGGGCAAATTCCTTATTTTATTAGTTTGTGGTAGATGAGAGGAGAATTGATTGAAGGTGAAGAGGAGTGAAAGATTTAGTGAAGAGATGTCCATTGCTTAAATAAGAGGAGCTAACATTCATTTAAAGCACTGCCCAAGTCCCATTAAAGGAAAAACATTCTTAAGGCATGAAGTATTTTAGACAAGACATGACAAGATATGCTCTTTTCGATTAGTGTTGAATTTTGGCAGTTCGACAGCCCACTTTTGAGCAGGTGTAACTTCACAGCCAGAAGTTGGTACTTCCCAGGCAGTAATAACATAATTATTAATCAATTTTAACTTTGTAATAAATACATATAGGAGCCCTGCAAATAGTGTAGTGGCTAGCATTTCTGCTTAATATGCAGAAGGTCCTGGGTTCAATTCCCAGGGGGTTAGACTTGATGATCTCACAAGGTCCCTTCCAGCCCTTTGATTTGAACTGCTCCATTTTGCTGTTACTGTATGACATACAGTTTGGGACAAACTAAGCATCCAGGAGTTACACTCTGCATATTAACAATTATTCAAGAAAAGTTAAATACTTTAAAAAAAAAAACCCCAAAACCAAAACAAACAAAAAAACCCCAGACGTTTTAGCTTTGTCTTTAGAATGTAATGTGCTGTGGGGGAAAAAATGTTTCTACTAAACTGTGTTGTAAATAATGAAAATATTTCTAGTCATGTGACTTTGTAAAATCTACAATATAAATTTGGGACCCAAATATAGTTGTCCCTTTTAATTATGGAAATTAGAACTGAGCAATTTGAAGCAGAGGGTAGTCACATAAGAATAGGGCAATGTATTTTACACTCTGCATATTGATCAGAATCTGTTTTGAGAACATTATAAAGATGTAATAATGGAAGAGTGAATGTCTATAGTAAAAGTTAAAACAGGTATACTAAGAAGGCCATCTCCAGTGAACATACCTATACCTTCAAACAAGGTATTTTGTAGTTAACTGCCTCACTGGAATTTTGTACCCAAGAATAAATGATTAATAGATTTAAGGCCACATTGGAACCATTATGATCATGTAGTCAAACCTCTGCATAATTGGGTTGTTATATGATTTCTCAATGCAACTCAGTAATTTGTAGTTGAAGTAGAAAATGTCAAAGGAAGTTTTGTATCCTACAATGACACATAGATCCAAGGAGGAATTTGGACAGATAACCTAAGAGGAGGTATGATATCTTGAAACAAGGCTAAGATCTATAGGAAAGATATTGGGGGCAGGGGTGAAAGATTCTTTTAAATCTTTGTAAAAAAATGTTTCTTCTATCACAATCTCTTTTGCTAAATGTACCCGAATTTTCATATCACTTTTGTAGAGCTGATATATTTCAAATATGAATGTTATTTAAAATGTTTTGAAATCTTTACAGTAATCCATCTGAGTTGGGGCCTGACTCTGCATTCTGTATTTATCTGAATACTCCTGACTATCCAAACAGGACTGCCTACATGCTCCAGGACTGGAGTCAGTAGGGCACATGAAATTATTACTGCAGAGTTCAAGCTTTAGAATGTAAAGTTTTTGGACAGTTAGTTTTATCCTTTTATGCCTAATGTACAAATTTATGGCATGTTGTTATTTACTGTTTTTCAAAAAAAATTTCACCAAACACAATATTTTTTATTGTTTTACATTATATATTTCCCCCTTTTACCATAACAAACCCATGGCTCAGTCACAATAGCCCATCCAGCTCTACTAAGGTGGATCAGTAGAGTATCTTCACTTTTGGATGTGTAGTTATTCAGCAACCAATGGATGGGGACTAGGTTGACACAACTGTAGTCAGTGGACAATAACTATACAAGGCCTGCTTTTCCAAATTCTGAAGAGAAGGAGACCAGAAGGGCCTGTTGTGTGGGGTAGTTCACGATTCCTCAAGGAAAACTGGTGTCTAGTTATTGTGCAGCATAAGACTTATTTTTAAGGCTGCTAGACATTTTGATTTTTGTCTAATCTCAGATTCATAAACATCCAATTAGCATTTGAAGACTTGAGCAGTTTTATGGATTTTTAATTTAGAAGAGTAAAATTAAAGTTGCAACAGAGACAGGTGTGGCCCTCTAATTTTAATGAGTTGAACATTTTTTTATCTACTTATGGAGGGCCTGATCCAACCCATTAAAGTTCATGGGAATCTTTCCATTGATTTCAATGGACATTGGATCAGGACCCTACTTAACTTCTTAACAAAGGCATCCCATTGCCTCTTCCATGCTATTCAAGTCAAGGATTTATTCAGCTTCTTTGGATGGAACCTTTTGTGAGTGACTTAATTAAATCTTCCAAGCTACATAGTTGTCTTTATCCCCTGCATTACAGAGAGATTCAGTTTTGCATTTGGTACAAAGAGGGAAACATAATGGCATGCTCAGTTGAAGTAATTTTACAAGGTTCAGTTGTGGCCAGCAGGTCTGGTTATAAGCTCAGGCAGGCTCTGCAGAGCCACTATGGCCCCATCATCTTCCTTATGCAGTTGGCAAGAGGGGGCAGAAGTGGCAGAGCCGAGCCTTGGTTCCATCTGCACCCAGGTACTGACCTGGTGCAGTTTATCCTTTCTTTGTAGCAGACAGGAAAACATGAAGGAGATTGTGACTGAGTTTAAAAGGTTAATAAACGTCTGATGTTAATTTTTGAAAAGGCTTTTTTCGTATGCAGTATCATAAAGAGCAGATATTCACTGATTTCCTGTTTATCCCTATAGAATAGAAACCATATCTCTATAGGTGAACTTAAGGGTTTCTGAATGTTACATAGACTTGATGTGGTATTTAACAGCTAACTGTACAGTCTGTTAGACTGCAAACTCTTCAGAGAAGGGACTGACTTTCTATATTTTGAACAATACTAAAGCAAATTATCCACACTTAGCAAACATATAACAACTGTACTGATGTACCAGACAGTGTTTGTAAGCTGACCCCTTGCTTTCTGCTCCCAAGAGCACAGGGGCTCTCAATTCAGGATTCAAGTTCACAATAGAACTGCAGGGATCTGTTTCAGTCATACTTGCATACCAGACATTCTTTATAGTAAAGATGAAGAAAGTGAGAGCCTTCTGGGGTGGGGTGAGTAAGGGAAGAGTTGTCCTTTACAGCCTTTGCTGGGGCCTGCCCTACTGATCTACATTATGATAAGATCAGGATCAGATTGGGGCAACTTATTGTTTCTTAGAGATGAACAACTTAATTTCTCTGTTGTTACATGGTGCAATTCATTACTCCAAATAAGTAAACACTAAAATTAATATAGTTAATGGAAAAACCTCAGCTATAAGAAAGTGAGTATTTGATCCTATTTTAAAAGTTGAGCTATTATTTGTTAACATTATATACCCCCTGCCAGTAAATTGAGGTCCACGATTCAGTATATTTTACTCTCATCACAATGCTTACTTTCTATGTTTTTACTTTTCTTTCTTTCTACCACTATACACCATACACACATCACTGTGGTAAGTGAGCACTGCATACATTTAGTAAAGTGAACCAGAGAAGATCTGCTTCTCTTTCCATTCTGTAGGGTGTGTCTGTAATGTATTTGGAAGTTTTTGGTGGAATTATTTAAGGAAGATTGGATCTTTTGATTCTCTAATAAACAGTATCTGAAGCTCTTTACGGTGATTCTTGTTAATTATAGTGGACGTTGTTAGTAAGGTCTGATCATTTATGGTGCTGATGTCATTTAAGAAGCTGTTTGAACTCCAATATATTTTTCCTTTGAAGCCAAAGAGAACTGATGTGCTGTTGTTAATTTATTTTTCCTTCAATATTTGGGGCAAATGCTGAAAAGTAAAAATCAGCAATCTTTGTCATGCATACCAAAATTTAATTTTAATGTGTTTTCTTTCACTGATGGTAAGAGAATCTGAAGTTGGATACAAAAAGATTACTAGATCCTGAGCTCAAGACTATAGGGCAGGGGTCTCAAAGAAATGGCCTGTGGGCCACATGTGGCCCTTAAAGCTATTTCCTGCAGCCCGCAACAACACTATTGTTACTGATATTTGCAATATAGTTATATGAAAAGGTTTCAGGGTGCAGCCCTCAGGCTAACATACTAGTCCTCATGCAGCCCTGTACTAGTCCTCATGGTGATTTGAGTTTGAGACCCTTGCTGTAGAGATATTACAATTTCCTATTTCCACGCTATAGGCCTGAGCCAAGGCACATTAAAGACAATGGAAAGATTTCCTTTGACTTCACTAAACTTTCAATCATTCTCATACTGTATAAGAAGACACCTTAATATGTGACAAAGTTTCTGTTTATTTTGACTCTAAGACTTTTAAGGCTTGTCAACAAGTAAAGTTGTTATAAACTTTAAAACAATAGAGCATCTGCCACCTTCGCCTACAAACAATTGTCTTGTAGTAGTTGCCTTTCACTATACTATTTTTCATCTATAGGTGGCTTTGGCACTTAATAGTTGTCACAGTAATTGAACATGGAGCATTTTTCTTCATATTAATAGTAGGGACATGAGTTAGGGAGCAAGGCAATGTGACTCCCTCCTCATGGTCTTAGATCTGTGGAGAACGAGACTATCTGCTGTGGAATTTTAAAGCAGTTTACTTTAATGTTAGTTATTTTTACACATTTTCCTTTTCTATTTTGCTTCACATGTATACTAAGCTTTATTAGGGACATTGTTTTAAAAGGATATAAGGATTAGAGGCACAGACATAATGTCAATACACTTTATCAGTTCAATGACCTACCAGCATTGAAAGATTTCAGCCTGACAAACATGATGGATCCTGCCTCAAAGATGATTAAAGGAAACTGCTCACCTGCAAATGTTCTTTAAAATTCCAGACTGTCTGACTCTCCCCTGATTCAGACATGCATAGGAGCAAGCCCAACTTCATTAGTATATATGATTGCCAATTTTTAACTTGAAAAGTCCAGTAGGGGTATTCAGTAGTACATCTACTAAACATAAAATACCAAAATACAAGCTATACTGTTGATGTACTGACTGATCTTGGAGAAGGTGCAGAGCCACACCACCACCACGAAAGATTAAGTGGGGATTGTGCTCTAAAGGACACATAACCACTCCCCAGTACACAAAGGAAGTGAATACGTATCATCACCAGGGGTGTGTCTACACTAAAATTAGACACCCCTGACAAGCCCATGCCAGCTGATTTGAGATACAGGGCTATTTAATTGTGGCATAAGTATTTGGGCTCAAGCTAGAGCCTCTGCTCTGAGAACTTCCTCCATTGCAGGGTCTTATAGTCTGGGCTCTAGCCCTAGCCCAAACAACTACACCACAATTAAAAAGCCCCTTAAACAGACCTCTGTGAGCCTGAGTCAGTCAGCATACCCAAAGAAAGAATCCTTATTTTAGATACTTTGCTCTAAATTTATTCAAGCTCTGTTTACTGCAGTGGAAAGACAGCACGAATGAAATTGGTCCAGTATGGTTTTAATTCAATTCAAAGCTTACGCTGCAGAAAAGTCATAATTGTAACGTAATGGGCCATATTCTTTCCTTATGTAAACTGGAAAGCTAGAAGTCAGTGAAGCTGTCCCAAGTTGCCTCAGCAGAGAATTTATTCCAATATATGGAAGTAAGTATGTGACATTGTTCTTGTAACCTTTGTCTTCTTTCCCCCATTCTAGTTACTGCTCACATTCATAGCTTGTTGTCTATAGTTAAGCTTTTATCCTGAATTTGGAGCAATGTGGATTGGTTGTAGATGGTAGACCCTCACTAAATTCATACAGAGCCCATGCAGTTCTGATTACAGAATCAAAATTTTAGAATTTAATATATTTGAGGCAGAAGCCACATCTTATTTTTTCTTAGTCAGTCTGGGAAATGCTAGTCCCACATGTGGTTATGGTATAAATCAGTGTTTTTCAAACTTTTTTTCTTTGAACACCATTGGAAAAAAAAACCTATGCCTGCAACCCAACAGTTACATCTTTGGGCAATGCACTTCAGCCTTTTGGCGGCATCAGCAGCAAGCACTGTGACACAGTACCTGAGGGGCCGTGACCCAGTTCTGGGTCTCGACCTCTGGTTTGAAAGCACTTGTATAAATAATAAAACAGGTGCAGAGTATGAGGTTATTTTTGCACAAAGTAAGATTTCTTTTTCAAAAGCTAAATTAAGGATGAAGAAAAATAAATGAGGAAGGAATGGTGGAGGAAAACTCCCTAGTCTGGTTTTAGGCTTTATTATGGATTACTGGATAATTGCCTTATGATACCCACTAGTACTTTGCAAGCCTTTTGAGCTACACAAGCTGTGAACAGTTTTGCAGCATCCTCTAGACCAGTGTTTCCCAACCAGTGTACCATGGAACACAGGTGTGCCATCTGGTCTGAGCAAGTGTGCCACATTTTTTTTTTTTTAAAACTACTCTGGGTTGGCTCATGAATATTCATGAGCTCATTTGGAAACTATATGGTGTCATGCCTCAAATTAATTAAAGGTAACAACAAGTGCCAGGGCAGAGAAAATGTTGGGAACCACTGCTCCAGCCCCAAAATTCTTAATCAGTTGGCCCACTGCAGTTCAGTGATTCTCTTTAAAGTCAATTTCAAAAGGGATAGCTGTGTTAGTCTAGTCCAGTAAAAAAACAACCACACAACTCCTTGTTTTTGTTCTCTTTAAAGTATCTGACAAAGTAGGATTTTCTCCCACAAAAGTGCAGGTGATAAATAAATTTGTTAGTCTGGTCATTAAGTGCCACAGGACTCCTTCCTTTTTTTTTTTTTTTTTTGCTGAACTACACTAACACAGCTACCCCTTTGGAACTTTGCTTATTTTGCTGATTCTAGCCTGTAACTGGAGCTGAGGACTCTAGCTCCTCCTGCTCTGCCATTGGGGAATCAGGCAAATCACTTCCCCTCTCTGCATCGCACTTTCCCAGGCCAGCTTCTCACCAGCTCTTTCAGCATTGGCAGGGCCAGCTCTACTGTGAGGCAGGAGACAGACATGGCTTCAGGTGACAGTTCCTAGGGGTGCTTAGCAATGTTCCCTCTAATTGCTCATAAACTGTGTGCGCAAACAATTTCTTTGTGTGCGCAAGAACATTTCGTCAGCACCAATATTAGCACTATTGAATTTTTTGTGTGCACTTTATTTTGTTGTGTGCGCAGGTTTCATGACCTGTGTGCACATGCACATGCACACAGCTTAGAGGGAACAGTGGCGCTTAGCCCCCCCCTGAAGATCAGGCTGGCTCCTGCCTCTTCAACTTTTTCCTAGCAGCTCAGGCACTGTTAGTCAACCTGCAGCTAAAGTCATGTAGGCAGAGTGCACTTTAAATCTCTCTGCAGGCAGACGCTGGAGATTTATACACTTTGGAAAACTGTTTTCAACCTCCATGAATTGGGGGGGGGGGCACATCAAAATTTGGCTTGGGATGCCACCAGCCCTGAGCACTGCTTCCCCTAGCTCGCCCTGTGCTTGCCTAGCTGCCAGCAAACCAGCCCCAACCCTGAGCCACCACAGAACGCGGCGCGAGAACAAAACCACGCACGAGCGCCCAAGGTCTCCCCCCGGAGCATGCGCGGAAGGGCTCCGCGCGTTCCCTCAGACCCCGGCCCCCGGAACGGGGGGGGGGAAAATCTGAGCCGGGGGGCGGGGTTAGCTTGGAACGCTCGGTTCCACGCCCCGCCTCCCGAGCGGGCCCGAAGACACTCGGCTGTTTCCGCCGCCCTCTCCCGAGCTGCCGCCGGCTCGGTCTGTTGGGCGCGAGGCCACAGGCGCCGCCGCTGGTGGTTGCGGGCGGAAGATGGCGGTCGGGGCGGGGGGGGCGGCAGCCGCGCCGGGCAGCGGGGCGGCGGGAGCTGCTGTTATGCAAACGAGGCTAGAGGCGGACAGCGGCGGGCGGAGACAGGCGGACGGGCTAACGGAGGGAGGGAGGGAAGAGGAGGACGGCCGCCGCCCCTGGGGGATGAACCTTGAGGCTGCGCCTCAGCGCGGGGCTGGCGGCGACCTGACCCTGTGAGCGGCCCCCGGCAGCAGCGCGGGGCGGCCCGGGGAAGATGTCGGAGACCAAGGTGAAGGTGGCCGTCAGGGTCCGGCCCCTCAACCGCCGAGGTAAAGCGAGACCCGCGCGCGGCCGCTGCTCCCCTCGCCCCGTCCCGGCCCCTCGCGGCGCCCGCTCTGGCGGGCCGTCTTAGTCCCCCACGCCCCTTCCCGCAGCCGGCGGGGGCTGAGGGGGCCTGCGGCTCCCGAGCTTCGCCTCGGGTGTCTGGGAGCCGCCCCCTCGTGAGGGCAGCTGCTCTGCCAGCACCCACCCCCGGGGGATTAGCTGGGGAGTCAGCCTCCGGGGAGAAATAGCAAGCTCTCTACTCGTCCCTCTTCTCCAGCTCCTAGCAGCGTGGCTGCCAGTCAGCAGGGATTTCCCTAACACCCCCCCTGCATTCCTCCTACACCCCTAATTTCCCAACGCCCTCCCAGCTGTCTTCTAGGAATAGTGTTATACCCGGTTAGTGAGCCCCCCCGAAGCACCCCCTCCACACACCCCCAGTGTCAAGTTCTGGGGAGAATACAGCAAGTCAATTTCCCAGCACCCCCCAATTGTCAGCTGGTAATAGTGTTATACCCAGTTAGTGAGCCTCCTACAGCCCCCCCCCCACCTCGAGTTCTGGGGAGAATACAGCAAGTCAATTTCCCAACACCCCCCCCAGTTGTCAGCTAGTACTGGTGTTATACCCAGTTAGTGAGTCCCCCAAATCAGCCTCTACAGCCACCCCTCATGTCAAGTTCTGGGGAGAATACAGCAAGTCAACTTCCCAACACCCCCCCCCCCCCACAGTTATCAGCTAGTAATATTGTTATACCCTGTTAGTGAGCCCCCCAGTGCCTGCCCAAATCCATCCCCTACACACACCCCCAATGTCAAGTTCT